>JAKCPI010000484.1:0-15037 GCA_023213315.1 Euborellia annulipes | reverse complement strand
TGGGAAAATATTTATATTTTGTTACCATGGCAACCATTTCTCCTATCTTTTCTACGAAGTACAAGAGTAAAGTGGTGTTCAGAAAATTTCAATCGCAAAATGAGAATATACATTTTAAAGAGCATCTAAAAAATAATTGATTTTTGAATTTAAAAAAAAATCGTTGGAGCAAATTTTGAGAAAATCGAAAAAAACTGAAAAAGTACATCAGCAAAGTACTAGTACTCTTTGGACGATTTTGTTCAAAAGCTTATTTTTCCGGTCCCGGGAGATGTTTAACTTATATATAAAATTTCAACCTCATAGCTCAATTCCTTCATGCTTAAAATTGAACACACACACACACACACACACACACACACACACACACACACACACACACACACACACACACACACACAGACAAACACATGTCGCGAAAACCACTTTTTACTTTCTCTTATCTATGTATATATGTAATATATATATAGAGAGAAAGTATTGGATTCATGTCAAAAATTCGATGTCGAGATTTTGATGGATCTCCACGTTTTGAGGTCCCCTGAATCCAAAAAAGTGGTTTTCGCGACATGGTCTGTCTGTGGGTGGATGGGTGTGTGTGTGTTCAATTTTAAGCATGAAAAGCATAAAAATATATAAATATAGGCTAATACTATATCGGCTGTTAGACTAGCCTGACATCTATTGCAAGAATGCTGAACTAATTTGACAGTTGATTTTTAAATAAATCATCTAAGCTTATTTTAAAAATTCCTTAATTAATATGTGATTAATAATAACAATAAATTCATTTTTAAATGTAAAAAAAAATTAAAGATTATTGGGACAGATTGTTTTTTTGTATTTGCTTGATAACAAAAAAATTAATTTCCTTAATTTTTTAATAAGTCATTAAAAAAATTATAGCTCGATGTCCCAATAATCTCTTATGAATTTAATTCATTTAAAAAAAAAACCGCATTGAAAAATTCCTTATAATAGTCTAGTTTATTTTAAAGTACGTTTAGACGTCGCTCCTGAACCCCCTTAAATCTTAAAAAGGAAAATAAAAGAATTATATAATCAAGTTAAAACAATACAAAGGGTACGTGAAAATTAATTTTTTTTTTTATTTAATTTAAAAGAACAAAAAAAACCAATAAAATTTTAATTTCTATAGGAAACATTAAAAAAGAAAACACATAAAGAAGTAATTGGAATGTTGATTATTTTGCTCTCTAGAGCAGAAATCCCTTTTTTTTTTTAAATGTATGGAGAAATTGAACATTAAATTAATATAATTTGTAAACTTTTAAAAAGCTATATGTTTTGTTAAAACAATCATTTTGTTTTCAAATAGACAACAACAAAAAAAAAAAAACGGATTTCGTATTCGTCCGCTCTTTAACACTTCCAGAAAGTATTTTGTAATTAAATTTTACATGTAATCAAAAGAATAATTAGAAATTGAAATTTCTTTGTGAAGTGTGAATTAAAGTTTTTTTTTTTTTTTTGAAAAATTAACTGATGGGCCGGAGATGTGGAAAGTAAACAATCAGGAAAATTCTATTTCATCAGTAAAGTACTAGTACTCTTTGGCCGATTTTGATCAAAAGCTTCGTGTCACGTCCCAGGGATGTACCTAACTTAAATATACAATTTCAAACTCATAGCTCTTTTCATTCTTAAGATATTTTGTACACAGATAGACAGACAGACAGACAGACCATGTCGCGAAAACCACTTTTTTGGATTCAGGGTACCTCAAAACGTGAAGATCCATCAAAATCTCGACATCGAATTTTTGAAATGAATCCAATACTTTTTCTCTATATATATATTACATATATACATAGGTAAGAGAAAGTAAAAGGCCTTTCAAAATTAAACAAAATTTTTTTCTAAATATTATAAATTAATCATTTGACTATTTCAAATGAATTGACCCTTGATCGCCTAACGCGGGCCTGGCGACTAGTAATAAATAATAAGCTTAGTTAAAAAAAAAAAAATATCCTGATTAATATTGGATTTATAATTTATTTAAAAAAAAAAAGGTCATTGGGGTTAAATTTTATTCCAATTTAGAACAGCTTGTGAAGGTCGTCGAAGAGAGGGGTGTGGGAAGGGGGGGGGGGGGGGAATCGTGAGCGATTTGATTTGATTTCTCCTGGATGGGTTAACAGAGCTAATGCCCCGGGTGGGAGTCAGGGTCGAATTTGCAAGAGAGAGAGAGATTGCTCGTTCAAATGACCTTTTTAAAGGTGCCTGGCTGGCCATTAAGAGAAGACCGAGGGGGGAGGGGGGGCATTTAAGTTCCTTTCTTAATTATACCCATCTATCTATTCAAGTTATCTGATTAATTATTTGCTAACAGAAACAAAATCCAAAGTGGAGAGTACTTTCTCTTACCTATGTATATATGTAATATATATATAGAGAGAGAAAGTATTGAATTCATGTCAAAAATTCGATGTCGAGATTTTGATGGATCTTCATGTTTTGAGGTCCCCTGAATCCAAAAAAGTGGTTTTCGCGACATGGTCTGTCTGTGTGTGTGTGTGTGTGTGTGTGGGTGGGTGTGTGCGTGGGTGTGTGTGTGTGTGTTCAATTTTAAGCATGAAGGAATTGAGCTAGGAGGTTGAAATTTTATATTTAAGTTAAACACCCCCCGGGACCGGAAAAATAAGCTTTTAATCAAAATCGGCCAAAGAGTACTAGTACTTTACTGATGTAGTTTTTCAATTTTTTTCGTTTTTCTCAAAATTTGCTCCAACGATTTTTTTTTAAATTCAAAAATCAATTATTTTTTAGATCCTCTTTAAAATGTATATTCTCATTTTGCGATTGAAATCTTCTGAAGACCACTTTACTCTTGTACTCCATAGAAAAGATAGGAGAAATGGTTGCCATGGTAACAAAATATAAATATTTTCCCATACTTATAAATTTTACATCTGAATTCAAATGGACCGTACTATCGGGAACTAAATATATTTCGACACGAAAAAATCTGGTGTGACAAGCACAGTACACAACTTTCGATTACCGAAGGTAAGAGAAAGTTGTGTGCTGTGCGCCAGTCACACCAGATTTTTTGGATTCAGGGGACCTCAAAACGTGAAGATGCATCAAAATCTCGACATCGAATTTTTGACATGAATCCAATACTTTCTCTCTATATATATATATTACATATATACATAGGTAAGAGAAAGTAAAAAGTAAAAAAGTCAATTAATTCAAAAAGTAAACGAAACGAAGTATGCTGGGTCGACAGTATTAAGGTAATGGAGAAAGAAAAACCAGGGAATGCTTTCCACGTTAAAACAATTTATTCGCAGATATTTCGGTAAGCCTTACGCAAACCATCCTCAGTGCTTCAAATTATATGACATATAATTTGAAGCACTGAGGATGGTTTGCGCTTTTATTTGCTTCAAATTATATGTCATATAATTTGAAGCACTGAGGATGGTTTGCGTAAGGCTTACCGAAATATCTGCGAATAAATTGTTTTAACGTGGAAAGCATTCCCTGGTTTTTCTTTCTCCATAACCTTAATTAATTCAAAATATCCAGAGGCTCTGTGTATTTTAAATGTTGACTGCTTGAAATATCCATATATATAATTTACTAACGTCCGTGAGTAAAGTGTACTTCAAACAATTTTCACGAAAAATTTTACTGATATACTTTTTAAAGAGCATCGAAAAAAAGAGTTGATTTATGAATTTTAATTAAAATCATTAAAGTCAATTTTGTGAAAATCGAAAATAACTGAGCCACAGTTGCTCTTGCCTTGGGAAGTTGGCAGGTTGAGACCCCAAAGTCAACAAAAACCAAACACAAACCCGATTACACACAACCAACCCGGGGGGGGGGGGGGGGGGGGCTCCATTTCTCAGAGACAAACCAAAACCTCTGAGGCATCCACCAATATGTCAACTTGGAGAGTAGGCAGATTGGACAACCTAAATCGAACACAAACACAACCAACCTTCTTCCAGCTCTTAGAGACCAATCCACGCCTTGGCCTGGGGTCCAGCAAGAAAAAACTGGGACTCTGTAAACAACCATTACTTTCCCTCTTGAAAATGCCTCCAAAAGGAGAGCCGAAACGTCGAGTAAGTCTCAACATCTCACGCAATCTTCGCATACATCCGGTCGCGGAAACCTTCCAGAGCATTTATATATGTAGGAGAAAGTAACAATGATATTTCACTTCACTTAATTGATAATTAAAATAATTACTATTAAAAAAATCTGGTGTGACTGGCGCACAGCACACAATTTTCTCTTACCTTCGGTAATCGAAAGTTGTGTTCTGTGCTTGTTACACCAGATTTTTTGTGTCGACATATATTTAGTTCCCGACAGTACGGAACATATGAATTCAGATGTAAAATTTATAAGTATGGGAAAATATTTATATTTTGTTACCATGGCAACCATTTCTCCTATCTTTTCTATGGAGTACAAGAGTAAAGTGGTCTTCAGAAGATTTCAATTGCAAAATGAGAATATACATTTGAAAGAGAATCTAAGAAATAATTGATTTTTGAATTTAAAAAAAAGTCGTTGGAGCAAATTTTGAGATAATCGAAAAAAATTGAAAAAGTACATACATCAGTAAAGTACTAGTACTCTTTGGCCGATTTTGATTAAAAGCTTATTTTTCATTTCAACCTCGTAGCTCAATTCTTTCATGCTTTAAATTGAACACACACACACAGACACACAGACAGACAGACCATGTTGGGAAAATCATTTTTTTGGGCTCAGAAGAACTCAAAACGTGTATATCCATCAAAATATCGGCATCGAATTTTGGACATGAAACCAATACTTTCTCACTCTATACCGGGTGGGCCAATAGTGCGTGGACGCAAGATTGTGGACTTATTAACGGACATTTTTAAAATTTGTTGATCGCACATAATGTGGGGCCTTTAGGGCTACAAATTAAAAATATTTTTGTTCCAATTGCACCTCATATACAGGGTGGTCCATATCAAAGTTATGTTTTTTTAAATGGAACGCCCTGTATATTTGGATTCTACGGCCAATTTTAGTATGAGTTTATGTCATGCAATGTATTCCAAACCAAACCGTTTAGCCGCAAATCGGGCTTTAGTGAAAAAACTGCTGTCTGGAAAAAATTGAATATCTCGCGAACCATAAAACTTAGGGGACTGTTCTTTTGTGAGGTTACTAACCATGAAATGTACTAATGTAGGCCAGATGGGTAACCCGGAATTATTCTTATGTTGGGAGAAATGGCCATGTCAATTTGGAAAATTTCAATCATGGATAACTTCATTTTTTCAAATGGAACATGCTACTTTTTTTTATGCCATGGGACGTGAAATTTAATTATCTTTCAGCTGATATAAGGTTGTCTATATCTATCTTTGGTAGTTTTCGTTTTATTCCAAAATATCTGATAACGAAAAAAAAAAATTTATTATAGACAAAATAATTGAAAAAAAAATCCAAACGCAAAACAAAATCGTAATAAATGGACAAATTATGCTAAATATTCTAAAATGTCTTTAAATTTCCCTTAAAATCATTTATTTGAACTTCTTGAAAAAGAAATTAGGGTTATGTTCAGGTTAGGAGTTGCGCCATCTTGTTGACAAATCATAACCCGAATTTGAGCAAGCGGGACTTCTTTGAGGAGTTCAAATAAATGATTTTAAAGACATTTTAGAATATTTAGCATAATTTGTCCATTTATTACAATTTTGTTTTGAGTTTGGATTTTTTTTTCAATTATTTTGTCTATAATAAAATTTTTTTTTTTTTTTCGTTATCAGATATTTTGGAATAAAAAGAAAACTACCAAAGATAGATATAGACAACCTTATATCAGCTGAAAGATAATTGAATTTCACGTCCCATGGCATAAAAAAAAGTAGCATGTTCCATTTGAAAAAATGAAGTTATCCATGATTGAAATTTTCCAAATTGACATGGCCATTTCTCCCAACATAAGAATAATTCCGGGTTACCCATCTGGCCTACATTAGTACATTTCATGGTTAGTAACCTCACAAAAGAACAGTCCCCTAAGTTTTATGGTTCGCGAGATATTCAATTTTTTCCAGACAGCAGTTTTTTCACTAAAGCCCGATTTGCGGCTAAACGGTTTGGTTTGGAATACATTGCATGACATAAACTCATACTAAAATTGGCCGTAGAATCCAAATATGCAATAATATACAGGGCGTTCCATTTAAAAAAACATAACTTTGATATGGGCCACCCTGTATATGAGGTGCAATTGGAACAAAAATATTTTTAATTTGTAGCCCTAAAGGCCCCACATTATGTGCGATCAACAAATTTTAAAAATGTCCGTTAATAAGTCCACAATCTTGCGTCCACGCACTATTGGCCCACCCGGTATATTAACATATATAGAGGTAAGAGAAAGTACTGTGCGTTAGTTCACACCGTATTCTATAACAAGAGACTAGAGCGATGTTTAATGAGAAATAAATTTCAAAATTCTGACCAATGATGATCAAATAAACATGATTGTATTCTCTAATAATAATCGTAAATTAAATTTAATTTGTAGGTGAGCTAAATAAGCGATTATCTGAGAGGAGGAGATTCAATTGCTCAACTCCCTCGCTCTCTATCTTTTATGAGAAATGAATTAATTTTGCAAAAAAACAGCTAATGAATATTAATGTGAGAGAGAAAGATAAATTGCCGTTAGGAGGGTGTGTTTAAAATTGTGTACATTACTTTCTCTTACCTCTACATATGTTAATATATAGAGAGAGTCAATGTCAAGATTTTGATTCAAATGTACCGTACTGTCGGAAACTAAATATATGTCGATACAAAAAATCTGATATGACAAGCACAGAACACAACTTTCGATTACCGAAGGTAAGAGAAAGTTGTGTGTGCTGTGCGATCTTTGGTGTTTCAATTAGGATAAGTAGAGAAGAAAGTGGTATTTCGTTGTTTATTCAATTTCACATCGTGTTGACGTTTCGGCTCCGCTCGGGATCATCCTCAGAACCGATAAGTGTTCATATAAGGCTGGTTGTCTAGTGAAAGCAGTTAGAGGGGAAGATAGAAATGGTTCAGAGAAGGACTGCTAGATTTGTTTTTGGAAAATTTGATAGATTTAGTAGTCCTTCTTTGATGATTAGAGAGTTAGGGTGGGCTAGTCTATTAGAAAGGAGGGAGTGGGCAAAATTGAGGGTAATGTTTAAGGCGTATCAAGGTATAAGGAGTTGGGAGGAGATAACAAGTAGATTTCGCGATCCAAATTATTATAGTAGGGTTGATCATAGGAGGAAAATTCAGAAGCCAAGATTCTTGAAGAATGTAGGTTTGCATTCGTTTGTAGGATCAATCGATTTGTGGAACGGTTTGTCTGTCAATACTTGGGATCTCAGGCAAAAACATCGGAGATGCAAAAAGGGGCGCCTCGCATTATTTTTGCCCAGCGTCGAGGTGAAATAAAAAAAATGCGCCTCGCTTTTCTGATTTATATAAAATCGAGGAAATATTTTCACTTAAATAAAACCCCTACAGAATTTTATTTGTTTCATATATCCTCGCTTTTATATAAATCAGAAAAGCGAGGCGCATTTTTTTTATTTCACCTCGACGCTGGGCAAAAATAATGCGAGGCGCCCCTTTTTGCATCTCCGATGTTTTTGCCTGAGATTTCACTTCTTTTTGTGAAATATTAAATTTAAATTTTATTTAATAATTTTTGTTTATTAAATATTAAGTTATCCCATGAATAGATCTTTTAATATGCATTCCAAACAGTAAAAAATAAATACATCGTTTGGTATTAATTCAAAATGATAAACATAGGATTTCACCAAATTTTATAAAATTTTATGTTTTTTATTTTTGTTATGTTGGTAGGATTTAAACACATCGTTTGGTATTCATTCAAAACGATAAACATAGAGTTTCCCTAAATTTTATAAAATTTTAGGTTTTTTATTTTTGTTATGTTGGTAGGATGTAAATACATCGGTTGCTATCCATTCAAAACGATAAACATAGGATTTCACCAAATTTTATAAAATTTTAGGATTTTTATTTTTGTTATGTTGGTAGGATGTAAATACATCATTTGGTATCCATTCAAAACGATAAACATAGGATTTCACCAAATTTTATAAAATTTTAGGGTTTTTATTTTTGTTATGTTGGTAGGATTTAAATACATCGTTTGGTATTCATTCAAAACGATAAACATAGAGTTTCCCTAAATTTTATAAAATTTTAGGTTTTTTATTTTTGTTATGTTGGTAGGATTTAAATACATCGTTTGGTATTCATTCAAAACGATAAACAGAGGGTTTCCCTAAATTTTATAAAATTTTAGGTTTTTTATTTTTGTTATGTTGGTAGAATGTAAATACATCGTTTGCTATCCATTCGAAACGATAAACATAGGATTTCACCAAATTTTATAAAATTTTAGGTTTTTTATTTTTGTTATGTTGGTAGCACCTCTTCTTATCCCGTTAATCTATTGTATTTCTATCTGAAGGAATCCATCCTAAAATTTTTTATTCCATTAGGGATGAAAATTACTAATATTAATAGATATGTTCCTAGATGACGTCATCAGGGAGCAAAATAGTTAGAATTGTCTTTTCGCCATGTTAAAGATAGGACAAATTTGAAATTTTGAATACCTCTCAAAAAGTCACTTTTGATCCAAAATGAAATTTTATATCAAAGGTATCGGGTTTTTGATAGTATCTATTTGTATTTTAAATTTCATCCAAATCGGTCCAGCAGGGAAACCTGTAGCTTTGTCTAAAAATTTGAAAATTGAAGAAAAGAATGAAAAAAAAAAAAAGGAAAAATAAGAGACTAACTTTTGACCTTCCGAAATCGGCAAAATCTCAACTTTGAGCCTCTGCCATTCTGTTTGGCACTGGAATTTTTTTTTGAATTCGTGCTCAAAATAATCCTTATTTATTCTAGTTTAATATAAAAAAAATTTGGCTCCAATATCTTAAAACCTTTTTGAGATATTCGCCCAGAAAGAGAAAAGTTTCTCAAAAAAATTTTTTCACGTCCCTATCTTTTATTAAGGATTTAAAATCATTCTTGATAATATAGTCTAGGGACGACTCGTCCATCTAAATGCAATGGGCCATTGGCATCTATTGGAATATCAACTAAATGGTAGTATTAAGAGTTTCTTTGCTTTCTTTTGCTTTTTACTTGCTCGGCGACGAGTCGCTCCCGCGACTCTTGATTATAGTCCTCTGCCCCCTATGATTAAATGTATAATAAATTTTGTCAAGTCCTAATGTGCTAGTTGTGTGAAATTTTTATTTAGTTCTTGATCGCAGAGAATAGTTGAGGTAGAGAGGTCATACCATCCTTGTTAAGGTTTTCCTTAACAGCTTAAGGCGAATGTCGGGATGGCTAATGCGACGTTCACTCCTGGTCTCGTGGCTTGCGTGAATTTTTTGATAATTGTTCTTTTCTTATTTCTTTCGATGGAAATGCATGAACATGTTGATTGTTAATGGGCATGCATTTCTTTTTTTTTTCCTTTTGTTTTATTTGTTATTGTATTTAAATTTGTATTGTGTTTGTTGGACCTAGCCACCGAGGACTGGTGCCTCTAAGCCGGTCGTAATAAATTTATTTATTTATTTAAAGCGTAAACGAGAGCAGAGCGGCAATAGGCGTCACGACAACAAGAGTGGCGGCTACACGCGACAGGGGTAGTGCACTGCACATCGCGCTACATTTGACAAAATTTCATATAGGCTCTACATTTCTAAGCAAAATTTAAAACAAATCCAATATAATTTTAATAAATAATTAAATTGAAATATAAAATTAAGATGAAAGAAAATTTATTTTCTATATTTGGTTCCTGGAGAGGGATTTTTTAGAAAGATCACCTATAAAAAGGTGCACAACCACTCACTGAAGAAGATAAGCTGAAATGCTATCGAAACCAGCATTGGTTTGTTAACCTTTTAGAAATAAATATAATTTTTTAAAAATTGTATTGTTTTTACTTTCTCTTACCCTATATATGAAATATATAGAGAGAAAGTATTGGATTCATGTCAAAAATTCGATGTCGAGATTTTGATGGATCTTCACGTTTTGAGGTCCCCTGAATCCAAAAAAGTGGTTTTCGCGACATGGTCTGTCTGTCTGTGTGTCTGTCTGTGAACAAAATATCTCAATAACGAAAAGAGCTAGAAGGTTGAAATTTTATATTTAAGTTAGGCACCCCCATGGGACGTGACACGAAGCTTTTGAACAAAATCGGCCAAAGAGTACTAGTACTTTACTGATGTACTTTTTCAGTTTTTTTCGATTTTCTCAAAATTTGCTCCAACGATTTTTTTTTAAATTCATAAATCAATTATTTTTTAGATGCTCTTTAAAATGTATATTCTCATTTTGCGATTGAAATCTTCTGAAGACCACTTTACTCTTGTACTTCATAGAAAAGATAGGAGAAATGGTTGCCATGGTAACAAAATATAAATATTTTCCCATACTTATAAATTTTACATAGTGAATACAATTGTTCCGTACTGTCGGGAACTAAATATATGTCGACACGAAAAATCTGGTGTGACAAGCACAGAACACAACTTTCGATTACCGAAGGTAAGAGAAAGTTGTGTGCTGTGCGCCAGTCACACCAGATTTTTATGTACTGAAAAGGCGTAAACCTCCCTAATTAAAATTTATTTATTTCAAAATTTTATAATAATCTTATTTTGTCCCACAAATTGAATATCGACATTTTTGATTTTGTTTTATTTATTTGCATTAATTTTATTAAGAAGAAACAAAGTATTGTTGTTTTTTTTTTGCCGGTCAGAGTATTTTATTATAGAATGGAAAAACACGGATAGACGCGACAACGCCCTACAGATCCCATTTATTTGGGATCTGTAGCGCGTTGTCGCTCGAAGCGAAGACAGTCACACACACACACACACACAGACAGATCATGTTGCGAAAACCACTTTTTTGGATTCAGGGGACCTCAAAACGTGTATATCCATCAAAATCTTGACATCGAATTTTGGGCATGAATCCAATACTTTCTATATATATTAACATATTATATATAGAGGTAATTCAGGCTGCTTTCATTTTGCTGTTCCTTCAAAATGTATATTCTCATTTTGTCCTGCATGTCCCGCATGATGATATTTCACCTAATAACACTGTGCTACAAAATGAAACTTTTTTTCTGGCCCCGAGAAAATTCCTTCAGATTCTTAAGTAAAATGACCTGCTGAGTCCAAATATGACCTTTGTTTTCCCCCACCACGTACCGTTTTCGGGGGAGAGCCCCCTACTTATTTCCACCCCTTTTCGTTAATTATAGGGCCACGAAAAAGATTTGGAGGGATGAAAAGGAATATTTTAGCCTTAACATTTCTTCAGAAGGTCTAGAGAAGTGAAAAGTTAAAAAACATTAACATTTGGATCCCAGGGGGGGTGTGGGGGAGGATTTTGTCCCTTAAAATGCATTAAAAATGATCGATTTTTTCTGATTTTTCCCAATTTTTTCACTGATTTTCTACATATTCAGGCGGACAGACCCATCTCACCCAAAAATATATAGGACAAAGCGGGTGGGGTGTGAGCGATTCCGAAGCCCTTGCAAGAAGAATTTTTTTCAATTATTGACAAGAAATAATTTCTACCCCTTTAGATAAAATAGGGAAATATTGAAGGATATAGAAGAATCCGTATATTTAAATTTAAATTTGTAAAGATCAGCCCAAAAAAAAAAAGTTATAGCCTCATATTTGCCAATTTGACCAACTGAGCTGTGAATCTTCCATTTTCTTGTAAACGCTTCGGAATCGCCCACAACCCACCCGCTTTATCCAATATTTTTTTTAGTTGAGGGATGTTTAAGGAAGGGTGAGGTGGGTCTGCCAGCTGGAATATGTAGAAAATCAGTGAAAAAATTGTGGAAAAATCAGAAAAAATCGATCATTTTTAATGATTTTTTTGCATTTTAAGCCACAAAATCCTCCCCCCACATCTCCCCCTTGAATCCAAATGTTAATGTTTTTTAACTTTTCACTTCTCTAGACCTTCTGAAGAAATGTTAAGGCTAAAATATTCCTTTTCATCCCTCCAAATTTTTTTCGTGGCCCTATAATTAACGAAAAGGGGTGGAAATAAGTAGAAGGCTCCCCCCCCCCCAAAAAGCGGTACGTGGTGGGGGAAAACGGAAGTCATATTTGGATTCAGGAGGTCATTTTACTTAAGAATCTGAAAGAATTTTCTCGGGGCTTTTTTTTCTTGTAGCACAGTGTAATCTAACAAATTCTCTTAATTATTTTTAGGGATAAGAATGAGCAGGTCAATGTCTAGGTCCAGGATTAGAATCGCAAAAAGATTAATTTCACTTTTCTCCCATTGTCTTGACCGGATGCACATTAGAACTTGATATAAAAAGAAAAGAAATTGAATTAAAAAGTTTTGTTATTATGTTATTATATCAAAACTAATCAATTGAGTCAGAATAATGCGTTTAAACCTTGAAGTTTGAAAGAAAGGCCAAAAGACAAACAAATACAGGCAAGAGAGGGAAAGTGTTTTTAATATTTATTTATTTTTTTCATAATAAAAAAAAAAAAATAAATAAATAAATAAATAAGAAAAATATGAACGTACTATAATTTTATTGGCTATACTATACGCCCTATATAAGTAAAAAAAAAAAAAAAAAAAAAAAAAAAAAACTTTTGGAGTAAATCCGTCAAATAGAAGCAAATGTTGAAATTTGGATTTTTTGTTTTTTGTCAATTATTTAATTCTTATAGCTTTTCGACAAAATTATTTCACACAATCTTAGAAAACAAAAGTGAAATCATTGTTTTTAATTAAATTCAAATTCAAAGTTTTATCCTTATTTAATAATAAGAGATCATTACAAACAAGAAAAGAAAAAAAATCGATCGCCATTTATGTTTTGTGCTTTTTATTAACTTTCATTTCAATATTTTTTTTTAAGATTGAAATTTTCCATGGGAACCAAGGTAATAAATAAATAAATACAGGATGTATTTTTGATATCTTTCTCTAATATCTGATTTGAGGGAGTAAAAAATGAGCGAGAGTGAAGGATGCTAAATAAAAAAAAATCTGTTTGAGAAAATAGACAAAAATAAAAAAACTAAAAAAGTACATCAGTAAAGTACTAGTACTCTTAGGCCGTTTTTGTTCAAAAGCTTTGCGTCACGTCCCATGGGGGTGCCTAACTTAAATATAAAATTTCAACTTCTTAACTCTTCTCGTTCATGAGATATTTTGTTCACAGACAGAGAGACCATGTCTCGAAAACCACTTTTTACTTTCTCTTACCTCTATATATGTTAATATATAGAGAGAGAAAGTATTGGATTCATGTCAATAATTCGAAGTCGAGATTTTGATGAATCTTCACATTTTGAGGTCCCCTGAATCCAAAAAATCTGGTGTGACTGGCGCACAGCACACAACTTTCTCTTACCTTCGGTAATCGAAAGTTGTGTTCTGTGCTTGTCACACCAGATTTTTCGTGTCGACATATATTTAGTTTCCACCAATATATTAGAATTCAAGATATAAAATTCATAAACAGAAAAATATTTATATTTTGTTACCATGACGCAACCATTTCTCCTATCTTTCCTATGGAGTACAAGAGTAAAGTGGTCTTCAGAAGATTTCAATTGCAAAATGAGAATATACATTTTAAAGAGCATCTAAAAAATAATTGATTTATGAATTTTAATCAAAATCGTTAGAGCGAATTTTCAGAAAATCGAAAAAAACTGAAAAAGTACATCAGTAAAGTACTAGTACTTTTTGGCCGATTTTGATTAAAAGCTTATTTTCACGCCTCAGTGGGGTGTTTAACTTAAATATAACATTTCAGCCTCCTAGCTTAATTCCTTCATGCTTAAAATTGAACACAAAGACCATGTCGCGAAAACCACTTTTTTGGATTCAGGGGACCTCAAAACGTGAAGATCCATCAAAATCTCGACATCGAAATTTTGACATGAATCCAATACTTTCTCTCTATATATATATTACATATATACATAGGTAAGAGAAAGTAAAAACAAATCAAGAGATCTAAACAAAGCGAACTAGCTCAAGATTAGTGGACACCTATAGATAAACACAACAACAACAACAACAACGAATCTTTAACACAGACTTAAAATGAAAGATTTCTCGTCTCACGACAAGAAGCCGCAGGCTAAAAAAATCCTTTTTTTTTTTTTTTTTTTTGGAATGGGTGCATAAGGTCAGAAGACCTATAATGACCAATAGTCACATGCAGCCAGGAAGAAAATAAAAACAAAAGGAGAAGCATAAAGGAGAAACTCAACTGCGGGAACTGAGAAGATGTCTGTTGAGGTTAGACTTGAAAGTCTGAAGATTGTAGGTTTTGGGGAAGATAGACGCAGGGAGCTTGTTCCAATCACGGGAGGTCATGGGGACAAAGGAAGAATGAAATTGTTTTGTTCTGTTAGTCGTGATCTGAACAGCATAGGGATGCTGGGAAGATGCCTCTCTTGTGTTCCGTGAATATGTTGCATTGGGTGGGATAATTGATTTTAATTCGGCAGAGCATTGACCATGGTAATACCTGTAGAAGAGAGATAGTGCAGATACTCTTCTTCTATGATCTAGTGACTGTAGGGATGCAGTAAGGGTAGAATCACCTATCAGTCTAATTGCACGCCTCTGTATGGCTTCCAAGGAGGAGAGAGCGTCTTTCGACGCCCCTCGCCAAAGGTGGGAACAATATTCAAGACACGGCCGAATTTGGGCTTTATAGAGGATTAGGAGTTGTTGGGAGGAAAAGTAACGCTTCGTTTTGAATAGGAAACCCAATTTCCTTGCGGTAGATTTAACCACAGAAGAGATGTGGTTGCTCCAGGAGAGATCAGATGTAACTGTCACTCCCAGAACAGAAAATGAATCTTTGAACTCGAGGCCATTATTGCTGTAAATAAGGGGAGGGCAAATCCTATTTTTT
>JAKCPI010000483.1:0-25066 GCA_023213315.1 Euborellia annulipes | reverse complement strand
TCTGCGAACGGCCACTTCAACCTAACCTAGAGATACGAAATAATCTAACTTCACAAGGTGCCGGTTGAGTTTGAGGTGTCTTCTTGCAGGGAAGCGCTTCGGGTAAATAATCGGGGATCCCGAAAAGGAATTTGAAGTAATTTTTTTTTTTTTTTTTAACCGATCCAAGATTATAAAATGAAATACGTTCCTCAAATACAATAGGGGTATTCGGAATTTTGTATATACGACGTCTTATCGTCTTAAAGTCTCTTATGTCTTATTTGAGAATACGACTTAAAACATTTACCTCTCGTATTGCTAAATAGCACATACGACGGCCACAGGTCTGTTATATAGGTGTCGTATGCTGTAAATCAATCCCCGCCTTTAGAAATGTCAAAGTTATATTCTAACCTAAAAAAGTGTTTGTGTAGTTTGTGTTTTGTTTTCAAGTGTTTAGCGTGTTGTTTTGTTTGTTTCTCTTATTTATTCTTTAGTAGGTTCTGAATGTTGTTCGATCTCACCGATAGTCATCAAATACGACATAGGACCAAATTTATTTTTGGTCCGTTCGTTAACTTTTGTGCTAAACTGTTTACGATTTAAGACATTTAGGACAAAACACAAGATCACGAATATCCCTAATATGTAATTTTTTTTTAAGCAAAGTGGAAGCCAAAGGTGGATGGTGCAGCTAGTATAAACATAAACATAGCTAATCAACTGGTCAGTCAACAAACAAACACAAGCAAAAGATATAATTATTAATTAATTAATCTGAATGAATTAAGTGTAAGGCTTATAGAAGCAAAGCCTTCGAAATGAGATCTTTATTTGATTAGCTCTCCCCACCCTCTTTTTGTTTATTTAGTATATAATATTAATTGCTATTGTATTTCCCCCCTCTCTTTTTACTTTATTGACACATCTAAGCCTCTATTCTTTACACGCATATTGCTCCAGATTCCTTCTATTCGAAATTTCGGAAATCCCTGTTTATTTATCCTTCCGTGCACGAAGACACACACCTCACACCCAGCCGAAGCCATCTACTAGCACTCCGTGAAGTTACATTATTTCCTATCTCTAACTCCCCCTCCTGCGTTCAATTTTAGCTATGAACTAATCATTAATTCTGATTCCTTTAATCCAACCTCTTCTATGCTAGGGAGGATGTCCAAGTTTGAGGACGGACTCCCTCAGAACCGATTCCTTTCTTTCGAAATTCACTAGTCTGACGTTTCTGTTTCATTTAAGACCATTTTCAGAGCTTCTAAATGAATAAAATTCTAAATAAGTATAACACCAACATAATTAAAGGGGGGGGGGGGGGGTTTTAAATAAATATAAAAATAAATGAGTTTGAATTTGAAAAGACTCAAATCAGCATATAACCTCAAAATGTATATATTTTTTTACTTATTTGTTCAAATATAATTGAGAATTTCATTGTATTAATATAATTACCGGTATACTAATTCTTTGACATCTGAAGATGGTCTTCATCCAAGACAGAAACAGTTGGTCTTAATAAATTATTTATAAACTTTTTCTTCTTCTCTCCTCGCCTAGTCCCGCGATGCGGGGTCGGCGGACCTCACTCTTTCCCTCCAACCAACCCTATCATACGTTTTTATGACCGAAAGAAATAGAACAGGCCGGCCCGTCTCACGGCCTGACGCCTGTTGAAAAGAGGAAGAAAGAGACAGACATTTAGAGAACTGAAGGACTGCCTGAGCTCGTGGTCGCCATCCACGTGCCCACAAGATGTGGGCCCCTGAGCCGAAATTATTTATTTATAAACTTCATTCATCTAAAAATTTGGAAAGGATGTAAAGAAGGTTTCCTCTCAGTGATACATTCCTCGAAAGGAGTAGGAGCTAAGGGAGTTCCTCTTCAAACTAGGACATCCTCCCTAGCATAGAAGAGGTTGGATAAAGGGAACCAGTAATAAGGATTAGTTCACTAGCTAGAAATGAACTAAAGAGGAGGAGTTAGAGCTAGGAAATAATGTAATTTCACGGGGGTGCCAGTAGATGGTACGGACGGGTATTTTTCAATTCTGAATTTTTCAATTTCAATTTTGTTTTCAAGATGGACATAATATTAAAATTTTTACTTTTTTTTGATGTTTTTCAAGGAATTCTCGGCTAATAAACATCATCTCACAGTGGCAACATCTAAATAAGAGACCTTTATATGTTGGAAATTCACTCTTTTAAAACGAATTAGTAGAATTTTTTACTTATTCAAACAGTAGGTAAGAAAATTACACCAAATTTAGTCATTTTGAGTAGAATCTACTAATATATTTAATAAATTTATTGGTTACTTTTAGATTAGTTATTTTTTACTAATTCAAAAAGTAGTTCATTCAATTCCGGCTGTCCGAGAAGCCAACATGGCCGACCAGCTGTTTGATCGGTTTCCTTAATAAAGACATTTTTGGCAATATAAGGCTTTATTTAAGTAATAATAATACAAATAAATAATAATATTGAGATAACTTGTATTTTTTATTAAAAATTGCAGGAAATATATGTTAAGTCAAAACAAATAGATTCCAAATTTTTTTAAATTAATAAAATATTATTTTTTAAATAGTCAATTAAGAAATATTTTTACTTAAAATTTAGTAAATATATTTCTAGCTATAACGATAATTATAAAGAAAGAGTGTGGATGCAGTCCAATAATTATATTAAGAAAATTCTAACTAGTAGTTTATTTCTTGGACAGGTTTAACGGATGGTATGTATATTAATCAAAAAATTATTATTTAATAATTTATTAGTTCTTGACAGATGCATTGCTGAAGATGGCTATTGAGTTGTGCCGAAACAGCAATGCAATCTATAAGAACTAATAAATTATTAAAAATTTTAATAATTTTTTGATTATATATACATACCATCCGTTAAACCTGTCCAAGAAATAAACTACTAGTTAGAATTTTTTAACGATAATTAGTTTTATTAAGATTATTTAGAGCCCCCGTGTCTGGCGTAGTAGGTAGCGTGCCTACCTCCTATACCAAACGTCGCGGGTTCGGACCCAGGCAGTCCGATGATTTTATTTAAGCCATTTGGATACCAGATGGCTTAAATAGAAATGCCTGAACCCCAAATTGATATATTAATTACAACGGTTATCGTCAAAGTCTTATATGGCCTAAGTTGTCGAAAAGACTGTGTGAATGTGTGTGTGAGTGTGAGTGTGAATGAGAAAAAGTGTGAATGTTTTTTTTTAAATAAAAAAAAAAAAAGTTTATTTAGAAATAAATTGCTGGGAAGGAATATAGTAACATTCAAGTAAAAAGCATTGTTAACATCAGCGACATACTTAGGCCTATATACCAAATAACAGAGAAGTAATAGTAAGTCAAGTTTAAGTGGGTTCGGCTAGAACTCAGTAAACACAACTTGGGTCCTGGTGTCATCGCACCTTATTTCAACGTTTCTTTTTTTTGGTCATTATTTTTTTAAAAATTCACTTATTCAATTAGTGAATTTTTCATATTAATAATTTTTACTAATTGAAAAAAGGGGATATCCACTATTTACGGGTGGTCTACTTTGCACATCTTAAAAAAGTGACTATTCACTATGAATTAGTAGTTTTTTACTAATTCGTTTTTAGAGAGCAGGTTTAATCACTATATCAACCTAATAATGAAAATTATTATTACTGTATAATTTGGTATAAATATAATTTATTGAAAGATATTTCAATTTATTTAGTCTGGCTGAATGGTTTAAACGGCGTTGATTTTGATCAGAGACTTGAGAAATGTCAAAAATTCCGTTGGGTTTGAGGTGTGTGTCTTCGTACACTTTGGCACCTCGGGTAAATAAACGGGAATACATTCAAATAAATAAATTATTAATTGCCTGAAACGAGTTGATTGAAAAATTGGGGCACTTGATAAGAAAAGTCGAGGGTCCGCTGCAGGCGAGCCCGAGCCAGCTGGAGGAGGTTCTATGGGTTCCAAAGGCGGGTCAAGTTTACAGATATAGCGATTTGGAAAGGTTTTAATTTCTTTTATTTACAAGAGACATGTCCGAAAGTTAAGCCCATTTTTTTGCTATCAGTAATTGAAATCTATTTCTATCAAACACGAGAAATTTTTTTCTTTTAACGAATAATATATCAAAATAACATCATCATTGATTGACTAAATGATATACAGTATATTTTGTGAATCTATTGAAATGAATATTGTAAATAATACTGCATTAGTAGCTCTTTATGTCCGTCAATCTGTCCATCAAATATTCATATTCTCTGGTTTTAATAAGATTTATAGAAATTCAATTAAAATAACATAGAAGGAAATAATTTAATTGTGGGATTTAGAAGAAGAAAATAAACGAAATTTAATTCAATTAATAATAATTAATTCTAATTAAATACTATATTTAAATCTCGCATTGAATATTTAATTAGAATTATTTTTGTTTTATTTATTTTATTTTTGCACAAAATTTGTGATGCTCCAAGTGCAGTCACAAAATATTTTTTTTTTTTTGACTATAAGTGTGGCATATCATTTTACTCGGGAGGACGTCTAGTTTCAGAATAATTTAAAAAAATATATATGTTATTAACGAAAAAATTTTGCTTATACTCCTTAGGGCAGTGTTTCCCAACCTTTTGAAGTCCACGGCACTCCAAAGGTGCGTTGGGAATAACATTACACACTAGGGGACGCACCCTTCCTTTTTGTTTCTCCCTAGCAAAACGAAATTTTTGCCGCCCTCCAGAAATTTTTTCCCTTTTTATCGCCCTTGCGTGGTAATCATTTTACCTTTTTTTTAGGGAAACGAAAATTTGTTCCGCCTATTGAAAAATCTTTTCTCTGCTCTGATGATTTTCATCATTTTACCTTTTTTCTTTTAGCAAAACTTACGTTTTTCCGTCTTGCGGAAAATTTTTGCCGCTTCTCTTTCAATCATTTGATCTTTTTTCTAGTAAAATTTTATTTTTTTCGCCTCTTTTTTTTTTTTGTTTTTTTCCCCTTCTTCCAAATATCAAGATCAGATAAGAAGAGGTAGGTTACATATTTACTTTCTCTTACTTGTTAGATAAAATTTTAAATGTTAGAAATTATATTCTATTAAATTTCGTTTTGCTAGTCGCTCATTTTTGTTTAAGAGATCTCAAGCCTATGTAGTAGAAATTAGAAAACTACCGAATATTCGGTTTCGGTTACTGTTTCGGCCAAAAATCCTGGTTTCTGCCAAAAGTAGTCGAATTTTGGCCGGCCGAAACCTGAGCCTGAAAAGATGGAATGAGACTCGCACGCAAAAAAAAAAAAGGTCAAATGATTTGAACTTGAGGGAGAAAAAACGGTGGAAAAGGGGCGGGGAATGTTCCGCGGGACGGAAAAATTTAGTTTCTTTAAAAAAAAATTTTCCACCGAAAAATATTTGAGTTAAGGCCTCCCACCCCGAAAAAAAATTCTATATACACCTCTGATAGGAAATACACGGACCCTAGTAGAAATATAGACTGACTGGGAAGCAAGCGAGTAAACTAACTCCCCCTCAGTCTTCACCATTTCCAATGTTACACCACGCAGTTTAATTAAAATACAAAAAAAAGTAATTAATATATGGACCCTGTTACGCATTAGTGTGTCAAGCGCCAGCTACCGAGATTTGAGAAAATTAACATTAAAGTTTTTTGTTTTCATTGGATTATATATAATTTTTTTGTCTATTATTGCAAGTAACATTAAATATAAATTTTTTTAGGACATATTTCATAAAAAATACTATTAATTATAGCATTTGAAACAATATTCCGTGCTTAACTCAATTTTTAATTTTTTTTTTTGGCGCTTGACACACTAATGCATAACAGGGTCCATATATGTACTGAT
The DNA here is from genome assembly GCA_023213315.1 of Euborellia annulipes. NCBI lineage: Eukaryota > Metazoa > Arthropoda > Insecta > Dermaptera > Anisolabididae > Euborellia > Euborellia annulipes. Next base: position 19,200 of record JAKCPI010000483.1, on the reverse strand, counting down.
TAAAATAATGTATGATAAATATACGTAATTTAAAATACTAGCCATGCCGGTCGATCCGAGGCCGGATAATAGGGGTTTATAATATACCACAGATTGAAGAAATAAATGAAATAATCAGATTATTGTTAAAAGATTTTATATTTCTCAATTCAACACTTTAATCTCAGAGTATCCTCCAGTTTATGTTCAACTTGATGAAAAGGATAGAAAGGGGACAGACAGAGAGAGAGAGAGAGAGAAGGAGGTTAGGTAATCCTAAGAAGCTATTTAATCATCGTCAGGATAATTTATGGTCAACTTCACTCAAGTTAACGTTTATATAGAGAAATTCAAGCGAGTAGCTTCTCTTTACTATGTACTTTATTTAAAAAGCCATTTATATATATATAGGGCCTACGTAGGCATATCATAATATTAAATCGGGGAATTTTGATGATTTATGATTGGATCCTCATGGATTTTTGTATTAACAAATTTTGAATAAATCATTTATGAAACAATTTTATAATAATGAATATTTTTCAACTGTTAACCGTTGAATTAAAACACCGGTTGATATTTTTCATGATTTTTTTATATACTCGGACGTATATAATAAAAATCTGGTGTGACTGTCGCACAGCACACAACTTTCAATTACCGAAGGTTCTGTGCTTGTCACACCAGGTTTTTTTTGTCGACATGTGTTTAGTTTCCGACAGGACGGTACATTTGAATTTCAAGATGTCAAATTTATAAACATGGGAGTTACCATGGCAAGCATTTCTCCTATCTTTCCTATGAAGTACAAGAGTACGTAAAGTGTGCTTCAAAAAATTTTGAGAGCAAAATGAGAATATACATTTGAAAGAGAATCTAAAAAATGAATTTTAATCAAAATCGTTGGAGCAAATTTTGATAAAATCGAAAAAAAGAACTAATAAGGCAAATCAGTAAAGTACTAGTATTCTTTGGCCGATTTTGTTCAAAAGATTTGTGTCACGTCCTATGGATGTACAGTGAGCGCCACAATTAAGTCCCCATCTGATAGCTAGAGCCTTAAGTATATGGTATATGGTGAAATAATTTTAAATTTGAAAAGGTAAAATAAAATCATCAGTAGAGGATTTTATTTTACCTTTTCGGTCATTAAAATTATTTCACTTTACACCGTATACTATACCATACACTTAAGGCTAAAGCTATCAAGTGGGGACTTAATTGTGGCGCTCACTGTACCTATGTTGAATATAAAATTTCAACTTCCTTGCTCTTTTCGTTCTTGAGATATTTTGTTCATATACACACAGACACACACACAGCTCCATGTTGGGGAAATCACTTTTTTGGATTCAGGGGACCTCAAAACGAGTATATTCATCAAAATCTCGACATCGAATTTTTGACATGAATCCTATACTTTCTCTCTATATATATTATCTGTATCAGCCAAAAGTATCCATTTTAGAGAGTTGTGCCAGAGAGCTTTCTCTCTAAGCTTAGAGACATTAGAGCAAGCGCCTTATTCAGTTGCGTCCAACACATAAATCACATAATAAAACCTTACACATAATAAATTTTCATTATTTAATTATCAATAATATCATAGCTTTAAATACCCATTAAAAGGCACCTGCTTTTTCTAAACTTTATGGTTGTTTCTCTCACCGATAGGGTGCACTGCTAGAGTGGATACTTTTGGCTGTTACAGATAATACAATATTAACATATATTTAAGTTAGGCACGTGACACCAAGCTTTTGAAAAAAATCCGCCAAAGTGTATTCACGGGAGGGAAAAAAAATTCAAAAAAAAAAAAAAAAGGTAAAATGATAAAAAGATTTTATAGGAAATACAAGTTTCGGTTGAAAATCTTGTTTCGTCGGACCCTAACTAGTACTTTACTGATGTACTTTTACAGTTTTTTTTTTTTTTTTTCGATTTTCTCATAATCCGTTCCAACGATTTTGATTAAAATTCAAAAATCAATTATTTTTTAGATGTAAATCTTCTGATTTTCTATATATTATTATTATATATACTAGACGCAAAGCCCCGCCTTCGGCGGGCTTTCCGTCTGGCCAGGGGCTGCGCCCCCTGGACCCCCCTTGCTCGCCTACTTATATACATACCGGTACATACATTTTCCCTTTTCATTTTTATATGTAGAGATTATTTTAGCGGTTAATTATTCATGAACTTAAGATTTTTTGTGAATCATATCCTTTCCGGGACTCTCCCGGTACACAGGCAAAAAAAATTACGCCGATATTTTAGAATTCAAAATGTAAATAAATAAAAAAAATCGTAAACATGGGTAAATATTTATATTTTGTTACCATGGCGCTATCCCTGAGGCCTGATTGGTTGTTTCACACATCGGACACCCTCTTAGCCTTTTATATATAAGTATGATGATATGATATTATGATATAAAAAAAAATAAAAGACGTGTTTATTTATCTCTGGATTTATTTTATTTCATTCTAATTTACTTACATGGTTCTCAGGTATACCGCGCTATACTGAAAAGAAAAATGACACGAATGAAATATCGCTCTCATGTATGAAAATTAATATAGAAAAATTTTCTTTTATTTCTGGAATAAATGGAAAAGAATTTGGGAGAGATATCGGCTAATTAATAAATTATATAATGAAAATGACGAAGTGCGATCTGCTCATCTTATTATTTCAATGGCCCTTTAGATGCTCTTTAATTTGTATATTCTCATTTTGACATTGAAATCTTCTGAAGACCAGTTTGCTCTTGTACTTCATAGGGAAGAAATGGAAAAATGGTTGCCATAGTAACAAAATATAAATATTTTCACATATAAATTTTAGATCTGAATTCATATGATCAGTACTGTCGGGAACTAAATATATGTCGACACAAAAAATCTGGCGTGACAAGCACAGAACACAAATTTCGATTACCGAAGGTAAGAGAAAGTTGTGTGCTGTGCGCCAGTCACACCAGATTTTTTATAAATTGTACATTTTGAAAATCGAATGTACCGTCCTGTCTGAATCTAAATATATGTCGACACAATAATAATAATATGTAGATGGATAATTATGGACAGGAGCAGCCAATAAATAGACCCTGTATGCAGGTTTAATCACCGAAACGTCTGCGGTGATTGAGTGTAGAGCAATTAATTCAGTTTCCTTTAGTAGACTATACATTTCATATACCATTACACTTGGCTTTGAATTTAAAGGTAAAATTCAATTTGATATGATTTTCAACTTGGTTAGACAATTACGTAACAAAGTTTCTCTCTCTCTCTCTCTCTTATTTAGTATTAGCTATTTATTCCTTAGGGAATTTAAAGAAGTTTGAATTTTATTTATCTGTTGACTATTCTGATTAAAATTTATGTTAATTTCTATGAGATGTAAATTTTCTGTTTGTTTAAATAATTAAACCACTAAATCCACCGACACCAACTCTCCCCTATAAACAGGAGATCGATCGGCTATTTCTCTCTTATTTATTTGCTTTTAATTACGAATGCTAATAACAGCAATAAAAAGAATCAAACAAAAAAGTAAGAATGCCTTTGTGTTGCAATATAATAACAAACGACATCTCCCTTTACAAGCTTCTGCGCCCGCCTTCGGCGGCCTTCGCCCTCCTGTACCTCTTCGCCTTTTCTTAAACAAGTGACGCAATTTTTCAGTCAACTTATTTCAGCCAATTAATGATAAAAATATATGGACCCTGTTGGGCAATTGTGTGTCAAGCGCCAGGTACCGAGATTTGAGAAAATTAACATTAAAGTTTTTCTGATTTTAATTGTTTTGATTAGATTATATATCATTTTTTAGTCAATTGTCCAAGTAAATACTGTAATTATGGCAGATATTCATAAATTATTTCTATAAATACGACTAATTTTGAGAATAAACAATAAAATATAAAAAATTATTATTGCAAAAGTCCAATTATATTTGCAAAAATGCTTCAAAGTCTCTTGACACATGATTGCAAATTAATCTATGCACTATTTATATTGAGGTGTTCGGATAGTACATCGTAAGTCATAATAGAATCTAAATTTTTTTTTAAATAAAATTAAAAATTTGAATGCCAAAATTCCTTATTATAATTTAGTCGTGAACTATCATAGTTTATAATTGGATTAAGTTAATAATTTAATTACCAAAAATAATAAATGAATGACTTTTGACTTGAGCAGTATTTCACGTAATATAGTACTGGCAACATTGCATTCATCAACTATCTATTTTAAATCTTAAACGCCTTAAATTTTATTTTATTTAATATATTACAATGTTTAATGCAAATCTGTTTAAACACAATGGACGATTTGCGAGAAAAAATATCGTAAAATGGAAAAAAAAAATATAACTGATATCGAGAAAAGACAATTATTTTATGCGACGTTGCCAGGCTGGTCTGACTCTCAAATCTTCCTTATTTTTAAATATTGGCGACTGTCATTTTGGGGAATTTTTTGACTTTCTTGTTAAAATATCTTTAAAAGCGTTGGGCAGAAACTTTTGATTTTATGTTTAACGTATTCCTCGGAAGTGAATTTCGATAAAATGTAAGTTTTTTTGTTTTTGTAATCTATTGCAGAGGTGGCTATATAATTCGATATGTGTGCGTTTCGTCGATATTCGCCATAGACTACATGTTAAATTTCAATTTTTAAAAAAATTAATTACACGATAACCCTGTATCAGATCTGCTTCAAAATTTTATTTTATACGTATTTGATAGTGATTAATAACATATTAAAAAATTAGCTTTTAAACTAATAAAGTGCTTTAATGTCCGAACAACCTTAATAAAATAATTTTAGGTTTATAATTCAAAAATTAAAATTGAGTTATTTATAAAGTTCTTTTATGGTTATATTTAATACTAGTAGCATAGAAACTTTTTATCAAAATTACATTAAACAATTTTATGTTTAATAGGAAAGAGGGTGCAGCCAAATAATAGAGCCTCTATTCAGTAACGAACACTCTTTATTGGGACGTTTCGGCTGGGATCAACCCTGCCATCTTCAGTATTTAAATTTTATATATACAAATAGAGTTGTCATTTATCAATAATACAAGTTATTCGCATTCTTTGTCCAATGAATGTAATATTCCTTTAAATACCAACAAGTGATAGCGTGAAGGACAAGCTTATAATATGATAGCAACTAATTTGAGACGGATGGAGTATTTTTTGCCTAAGAAAAAAATAAATCCTGAAGAATGAATGAAGATGTTTAACAAAAGATTTTTTTTTTTTTTTATTTTGTTCATTATAAAAGAAAATTAGAAAATGAACAATCGTATTGATATTGTATCCTTGATTCTCATTATAAAGTCTTATTGCGAATTAAAAGCCCCCACCCAAGGGGGAATAGAGGTTATTTTACAATTCCGTTTGAGGGTCCTTGATTAATGAATATTATTATTAGGGTTTGTATGAAGCCTACAAAACATACAAAGAGAAGGGAGGGTAGTAATTGAGAAAAAGAAAAATTATCCAATCTTTAACAAAGAAGGGATCAATCCATCAATACGGATCATTTAAGATAATTATAAAAGGGGAAAATAAAAAAGAATATTTATTCTTGTTAGATTAATGAGTTCTTTGTACGGAACAAATTGTGAAATTAGAAAAAAAAAAAATCTGGTGTGACACGTCGCATAACACACGGCTTTCTCTTATCTCCGGTAATTGAAAGTAATTGTGTTCTTGGTTAGAAAGGTATTTGGGACCGTCCACATGAAAAGGTACCAAATCTTCACTGGGCTAAATTTTTATTTTTAGTGTAGTAAAAGAGTGCAAAAAAAATCGATTTTTTTAAATTATTGATTCCAATTCTCTAGTTCTTCTCATACTTTTTTTTTCTCATTCACACTCACACTCACACAGTCTCAAAAAAACCCAACCCCCCCCCCCCCCCCCCCCACCCCAAACCCCACCCACCCCCCCCCACCCCCCCCCCCCCCCCCACTCCAACACAAACAAAAACAATAGAAAAAAATTAAAAATTTCCTTTACCCTTTAAGGAAAAAGGGGCCGGGGGGGGGGGGGGGGCAGTAAAAAAACAAAGTACCCCCCCCAGCAAGTTTTTTTTTTAAAAAAAAATATTTATTTAATAAAAAACTAAAGGTGATACACAAAACAAACTCTACAAGGAGAGGGAGTTGCTGTGACATCCTGTCCTGTGGAAGGGACGTAAAGATGGTTCCCTCTCAGTGATGCATTCTTCGAAAGGAGATGCTGAGGGAGTTCCTCCTCAAACTAGGACATCCTTCCTAGCATAGAAGAGGTTGGATAAAAGGAACCAGAAATAAGGATTAGTTCACTAGCTAGAGACAAAAGCAGGATGAGGAGTTAGAGATAGGAAATGATGAACTTCACGCTACGGGGGTTCCTGAGGCCGGTTGGGTTAGATGATGTGTGTCTTCGTGCACGAAAGCACATCTGGTAAATAAACGGGGATTCCGATAGGAATATCAAATAACAAATAACATGGAACTAAAAGTAAGCAGGGGAAAAAAACTTGCTCTCATAGGGATTTGAGCTCGAGCTTGTTGTAATTCACATGTTTCGAAACTGACTACTTAACTCGCTCGTACACTTTGCTCTATTATATTTCAATGCTTTTTTTTAGCTACTTGAATGACACGTAGTAGGCTACTATTAAATTTTTATTTTTTATCAAAAGGTCATTTATAAATTATAAAAAATTTATAATTAAAATTAGTTTATAAAAGTTAATTCATTTATATCCAGATTTTTATGCCATTCAATGTATTTGTTATAAAACTCATGAAAAAATGTTATTTTGTTGGCGAATGAAACGAACTCTACAGGATAAATTTTGAACTAACCTAGCTATTCCCCTAGCCACTTGTCAGAAACTAAAAGAAACTTCTTCCCATAGAGCTGTCCCCCCATGGGCTCTATCTATAGAGGTAAGAGAAAGTACAACATATGACCAGCAATCTAATAGGCTGTGAATTTATTATGTAAATATTTACTTGATTTAAGAAAAATTCGTTATTAATCGACATAGTACGCGCTAGACTCCATTTTTTTATTTCAATTCAAAGACTATAGAAAGGGAGGAGTTCTCTTCAGCTCCTCCTTCCTGAAAAGAGAGGCGGAGCCAAGCCCCTCAATAGTTTTGCTTTCACTTACCGAGGCTCTTCATATTCGGTGGTGCATCGATCATAATCGGTGAGTTTAGCTGTGAGTAGCCTTTCTAGATCCGCCACAGCTAAATTGGATGATGATGTGACTTTAGACGAAAGAGGTGTGAAGCCGTTGTTTTTCGACGGCGAGAAATTACCGTTTGGCTCGGGGTCCGGTTCAAAGCCAGGATTATCCATTCTATTAACAATCAAATTGAAACAGTATCACATTAGATTATTACACTCAACATAACAATATAATTTAAAAAATCTGATGTGACTGGCACAGGACATGTGTTAATATATATATAGAGAAAGTAATGGATTCATGTCAAAAATTCGATGTGGAGATTTTGATGGATATTTTATTTTAAAAAAAAAAGGGGGGGGGCCCCCCGCCCCCCCCCCCTCTTTTTTTTTTTGAGAAGAAGAATATTTTATAAAATTCTCTTCCCGGTTTCCCGGGGTGAAAAAAATTTTTAAAATTTTATATAAATTTTTTTATTTATAAATTTTGATGGATCTTCACGTTTTGAGGTCCCCTGAATCAAAATACAAAGTGGTTTTCGTGACATGGTCTGCCTGTGTGTCTGTCTGTGAACAAAATATCTCAAGAATGAAAAGAGCTAGGAGATTGAAATTTTATATTTAAGTTAGGCACCCCCATAGGACGTGACCCGAAGCTTTTGAACAAAATCGACCAAAGAGTACTACTACTTTACTAATGCACTTTTTCAGTTTTTTTTTTCGATTTTCTCAAAATTTGCTCCAACGATTTTGATTAAAATTCAAAAATCAATTATTTTTTTAGATGCTCTTTAAAATGTATGTTCTCATTTTGCAATTGAAATCTTCTGAAGACCACTTTACTCTTGTACTCCATAGGAAAGATAGGGGAAATGGTTGCCATGGTAACAAAATATAAATATTTTTCCATACTTGGTATAAATTTTACATCTTGAATTTTAATATATTGGCGGAAACTAAATATATCTCGACACGAAAAATCTGGTGTGACAAGCAGTGTATATCGCAAAAATCATTGTGTGGTTTTATGAAACCACGATGCAAGTGAAACTTTTTTTTTTGGATCGTAGGCGTTTAAAAGAAAATTTTCAGAAGAATAAAAATTGAAAAATTAAATCTTACAATTATTTTTTTATAATTCTTCATATATATTAAATTTCAACTTTCCTATTTTTGTCGTCATGACTTGTGAAGTGATGGCTTGTCGCGTCACGGCCTTTGACGTCACGGCTTGTAACGCGACATGCTGATACATGCTGATAGAAGAGCGAAAAAAATTTGAGGGGATAAAATAAAAGTTTCACTTTAAAAATCTAACACCACCAAATTTATTTTTAAATGGAATTAATGTTATTCCAGCATTGACAACAACAACAACAGGTAGCCAAGTCAAAAGAAGAGAGGACAAAATAAGGGTAAACATGAAATTTCAATTAAAATCGCCGCCGCCATTGATAATTAAATGAATTTCTATCTTGATATTTATTACACTTTGAATGAATGAATGAATGAATGCATTCCCGACATTATATTATTAACAACATATTATGTTGTTGTTGTTGCTCTCGTAGGGGGAGTAATGAATTACATAACATTACGAGTCGAGACAAGGGAGCCACTATTATTAGTATTATTATTACAGTATTAACTCAACATTTATTTCAATTCAAATTAAATTAAGCGATATTTGTTTTAAAAGCTTGCGATTAATTTAGATTTAAAATGTTTTTAAATATTTAATTCCCTTCTCTCTTGTTCCTTAGAGTATTTCATGATCAAAGGGTCGAGTAAACGTTAATGGGTGTTATTGGGACATCGAGCTATAATTTTTTTAATGACTTATTAAAAAATTATCGTAATTAATTTTTTTGTTATCAAGCAAATACAAAAAAACAATCTGTCCCAATAATCTTTAATTTTTTTTTTAAATTTAAAAATGAATTTATTGTTATTATTAATCACATATTAATTAAGAAATTTTTAAAATAAGCTTAGATGATTTATTAAAAAAATCAACTGTCAAATTAGTTCAGCATTCTTAGCAATAGATGGCAGGCTAGTCTAACAGACGATCCCCTAATAGCCTATTTTTTTATATTTTTATGCTTTTATAAAAGATACATATTATATAATAACATTTATAAAGTATTTATTGTTAAAAGATCAATGAAAATCAACCAAATGCATTAAATATTATTAGCTACCATTCTGACATCTCTTGGCAAATTTTTGAATTACTTGATTTTTTTGGGCATACTTTTTATAACAGTAGAATTATTATTATAAAAAAATATGTCCAGTGTTTTTTTTTTCTTTTTTGCTATTTAAATGTATATGAAAGTAAAATTTAGAAGTCAAATTCAAATGTTTCCCTTGTGCCGACATGGTTAGAATGTTATGACATGCATAGATGGTGAATAATAATGCTAACGATAATTTTGCAATATTAGAGAGAGAGAGAGAGAGAGCGGAAATTAGTCTCTCTCTCTCTCTTCCACTCTCTGGACCCCCTCTGTGTGTCCCAGTGCAGCTCATTCATATCTATTGTTTCATGACTTGTTTAGGACTTGCGACTAATAAACCTCAACTTAATTATAATTGCCTACAACCAGATTAGAGCTACAAACTACACACAATCAACTTGTTATCCCTCTCTCTCTCTCTCTCTCTCTACTCTTTGGATTTTTTTTACTAATTAAAAATAAAAGAGAAAGAGAGCCTTTCAATCTAATCATGTCATAACAATATAACTAGCTGCGCAGCTCGATCCCGGTGTTCTAACACCCACATCTGCCCCCACTATTTTATTTATTTATTTATTCACACGTACAGTTTACAGCATCACGCTTCAAATATAGGAGTTACAGAATTCCGAACTCTAGTTTGTTGGATATACACGTTTTAAGGTCCCCTGAATCGAAAAAAGTGGTTTTCGCGACTGTCTGTGAACAAAATATCTCAAGAACGAAAAGAGCTACGAGGTTGAAATTTTTTTATTTAAGTTAGACACCTCGTTGGCACGTGACACTAAGCTTTTGAATAAAATCGGCCAAAAGTACTAGCACTTTACTGATGTACTTTTTTAGTTTTTTTCGATTTTCTCAAAATTCGCTCCAACGATTTTGATTAAAATTCAAAAGTCAATTATTTTTTAATTGCTCTTTAAAATGTGTATTCTCATTTTGCTCTCAAAATTGTTTGAAGCACACTTTACTCCTGTACTTCATAAATAAGATAGTAGAAATGGTTGACATTGCAACAAAATATAAATATTTTATATAATTAAATATTTATTAGGAACCGATCGAATATTCGGTTTCGGTTTCGGCCAAAAACCAGTCGAAACCTGACTTTGAAAAGATGGAATGAGACCCGCACACACAAAATAAAAAGGTCAAATGATTTCCACGTGAGGGAGAAAAAAACAATTCCGCAAGGCGTGAAAGGGTCGGAAAAAATTTAGTCTCTCTAAAAAAAAAAAAAATAAAATGATTTCTACAGAAGGAAAATAATTTTCCGCAGGGGGGAGGGGATTTCGTTTTCCTAGGGAAAAGGTAGAGGGGAAAGTTAAGATAAAAAAAAAGTAAAATGAAGGAACGAATGCACCGTACTAAATATATGTATAAACAAAAAAATCTGGTGGGACAAGCAAAGAACGCAACTTTCGATTATCGAAGGTGTCACTCCAGATAAAAGATTGCCGTGTAATTAAAAAAATGATGCTAATTTCTCTTATAATAATAATTAGCTGCGCCATTCGCTTCCCGCAGCTGATCCAGATACGCCTGGGGCATATGCCATAAGTATGGAGTCGTGTTTCAGACATTTAAGAGAAATCTGGCTGGAAATCAAGAAAAAAAAAATAATAAATAATAATAATTTGAAATCTGACTTGATCTTCCGATCGCGCAATCGGCCGAAAGTTTCTTAAAATTAAATTAAAAATTTAAAAAAAAATCATTGTGTGATTTTATGAAAGCACGATGCAAGTGAAACTTTTTATTCGGATCGTAGGCGTGTAACTGAAAATTTTCAGAAAATTATTCAATTAAGGGTATTAAAATCGCGTTTTTAATTTTAACTTAATAATTGGAAAATGAAAAATCAATAGACGCTTGTTAAAAACTGAGAACAATATTTATTTAGTAATTAAAGATTTTAATCATTTTAAATTATTTAAAAAATTATATTTTATCAATTTAAAAATTGAATAATTAAATCTCACAATTATTTTTTTATAATCCGTCATATACATTAAATTTCAACTTTCCTATTTTTGACGTCACGGCTTGTGACGTCAGAGCTTGTAGCGTCACGGCTTGTAACGCGACATGCTGATAGAAGAGCGAAAAAAATCAAATAAAAGTTGCCCTTTAAAAAAATTCACTAATTTTATGAAACTTTCGGCCGATTGCGATCGGAAGATCAAGTCCGATTTCAATTTTTTTTTTTTTTGTTTTTCTTGTATTTACCAATCGCAACTCTTCCGCACTATAGCAACTCTGAATTCAAAACTTGACTTTTTTCGATCTCGATGCTTAGTGTGTCCATTTCTTTATTTATCCAATCTAATATTTGTGATAAAAAAAAGAGAGAGCTCTCCCATATCCATTTACATTTATTACATTCTTAACCAAAATAAGGGCTGGGTTGTTTTTCTTGTGACGTAATAACAACAAAAAGAGAGAGAGAGAGAGGATTAAGCGAATTAAGTTGGCCAAATCCTTTACTCGTATTCTTCATCTTGAGGTGTCTGTCTCTCTGTCCGTCGTCCTTAAAGGAATCCGCAATGGGGCCAAGTTCGATTCACCATGGAATGGAATCGCCCTGGGAAATCAAATTCTTCCAGTATGGACTGGAATAAAACTCTGTGTGTGTGTGTGTGTGTGTATGGAATTGTCCAGAGAAGAAAAGAAAACCCTTTTGGTTTGGTGACTCCCACTCTGAACACATTTTAAGAAAAGAATATAAAAAAAAGTCTGCTTCTAACTGATAAATGCAAAGAAGACAATTCGCCACAGAGAGTATAAATAGCTACGTATTTTATATGCAAAAATAAAAGAACGATAATACGTTCGTATATACTAGAAAGAATTTCATCTACTTATTGTGTAAAAAAAAAAGAATTTGTTCCACTATTTATTTGGGGGATCAAATATGAAACGTCTTCCCCTACTCTCGACCTATACACTGAGGATGACAATTTTTTGTAAAAATCTAGTGTGACTGGTCACACAGCACACAACTTTCTCTTACCTTCGCTAATCGAAAGTCGGGTTCTGAGCTTAACACACCAGATTTTTTTGAGGTCAAGTCGAGGGTCCGGGGGCCTAGTGCAATAGATAGCACGCCTATGCCCTGGAAAGGCGGAGATCCTGGGTTCGATTCCCGGGGGCCATGGGATGTTTGGCCTCACCAATAAAAAACACTCACAGTCTTGTTAAATACAATGTAAAAAAAAATATGAATTTTCCTTCATTTTTCATATACTTTCGTAGTTTAATTTTAATACACCCAGGATGTGAAATAAAATTAATATAAAAGTTTATGAACAAATTACCAACTTTTAAACTTTATCTTTTTCTTTGTGTGCCGCCAAATTTTGAAATCGTTAAAAGTGTACCGCGTCAAGTTGAGAATCACTGGTCTAAACGTTCTCAAATAACTCGACTACCTCAAGGAATTTTTATTAATATTATTGTTCGCGCGAGAAATAAAGTCGCCAAACACACCGTCAGAGCGCACCACAGGATACAGGGAAGTTGACCGGAAGTGCATGGAAAGCGTCCGCATCTGAGGAAGCATGCGATCAACGCTTCCTCTCTCTCAGTTCTAGTTCTGACTCAGACGTTGGCTAACGGACCACGCTCGTAGCAGTCCAAAACCCCAGCCTATCTGCCTGGTTACTGCCCATTCGTTGCAACAACCAAACCCCGGTTTACGCCCTGGTGCTAAACCACCTCCACTGGCATCGAGCCCTCACGTTGCTCGCCCAGAAACTTTTATACATTTATTAAATTCATTTTTATTTACCCACCCCGGATCGGCGTGGCCATTATACATCAAGAAGTGTATTTTTATTTGTTTTTGTGTTATTAAAGTTTTTGTTATATATTTTTGTTAATATGACGATGTACTTCTTTTTCCCGTTTTCCTAGGAATCCAACTTTGTTTGAAGGAGCGTTCCATATACAGTTCGCTGCCTATATCTATATTACCATCTTTCTAATATCTCCTTCAGGCACTAACAATTATTTTATAATTATTTTAAGGAAACTTGAAATTATTCTTTTAAAATTTATATCACAAATCTAAATTTATTAAATTCTGGTTTGAAATTCGCGCTCTAAACTATTAAAATGTTTATGAAGTCATACTAATTAAATAATTTTTATAAAGTAATTCAACTAAAAGCTATAAAAATTAAAATTAAAATTAACAATTTTTACCAAAATAATTAATTTTAAAATATACAAGAAATTTGTTTGGTTGGCTACAAAATGAACTTTCTCAAAGAGAAAGTAAAAATTGACTTTTCCTTACGTCATCATCAAGAGAGTGTTTATTTTATTTTTAATCGAAAAATAATTCAATAAATTCTCTGATTATTTGAAGGAGAGATGCTCATTTTTTTTATTTTCAATCTTTTTTTTATTCATTCATTCACAAGCAAGATGATATTAAAATAAAAAAATAAAAGACACAATACTTCCTTATTATTATTATTATTATTATTAATATCTTTTCGTAAACTTTTTTTCCCTTTTTTTTTTTTTAAGATGTTCTCTGTTGGTTGGGACTTTTCTTTTTTTATTTGTCGTTCTTGTTGTATAAATGGCTTCTTCTTTTTCTTCATTTTGACTTTTATGGATTCAATTAGATTTTTTTTTTCTCTCTCTCTCTCTCTCTCTCTGATTATCGATTTCATTCCATATTCAAATACCAAACATTAAAAGATATTTTATTTTTTATTATATATATTCTTTGATCCTTGTTAGAAAAAAAAATATATATATATAACATCCACTGTGCGTACCGAAATAGCAAAATAACGTTTTATTTATTTATTTCCGTCTGGAATCGAAGCCCTTTTTTTTATACATTTTTTTAAGTAAACATATACATACTAGCTGCGCTGCTAGTCTTCTGCGGATTTCGTCGTCCAACTAACTTGAAACCGACAAAACAAAATGAAATCAAGATAAAAGTAAACAAAAAAAAATCTGGTGTGACTGGTCGCATAGCACACAACTTTCTCTTACCCTCGGTAATCGAAAGTTGTGTTCTGTGCTTGTCACACCAGAATTGTTTTTGTGTAGAGATATATTTAGTTTCCAATAGGACGGTACATTTGAATTTGAAAATTTTATAAATTATTTTATTTATATTTTGTTATCATGGCAACCATTTCTGCCCACAATTCTGGTCTCTTTCGGCGAATTGTTTCACGCAAAAGTCTCATAACGCTGAAATAATAATACTTTTTGTTTACGGTCTGGCCTTGTGGCAAAAATTCATGATTCACGAATGTGTTTATTAAAGCTTTTGTGGTTTGAAATATTATTATTAGGAGAATTTTTTAATTATAGACCACATTTTTGTATTAAATATTTATTAAAAATATATAAATACTGTACAACGTTTCAACTGCTTATTCTGCAGCCGTTATCAAGCACTGTGCACTTGCTCCGACTCAAGTGAACTAACTGTCATGTCCGTTGCTTGCCTCTTTATATACAGCGACGTCAGCGCCATCTGTAGGCATTCCTGTGAAGTTAGATTCAAAGTTTTCCCGCCATTTTTACTCATTTCCATGAAGTCGGTCACAATTATCAAAGCAAGTGTTTACATAAAAAGCATGATGTTACAATAAGTTTTCTTAGTTTGATTTTTACATAGATGTTAAAAAATATTATTCTACACCGTTGTAATCCATGAAAACTGTGAGCATTGCCTTCTTTTTTGACGACCACTTTTGAACCGCTCGTGCGACCGTTTTCTTTAGAGAATCGTTGCCGAAACATTTTCCAACGTTTCACGCACCGTTTTTTAAGCAAAATTTAATTCAAGTTCGATGTTTCAAATTTATATCCATTTCTAAAATTGTAAAAAAACACACACAGAGATAGATGAAGTTGTCTTGGCTAAGTAACTTTTGCAAAACGCTAAGGTTTAGAGGGAATATCAACAACAGATGTACCTTCTTCTTTTTCTTCTGTCCTCGCCATATTCCCGCGATGCGGGGTCGGCGGACCTAAATTTCTCCCTCCAATCCTATTCATGCGTTTTTGCGACCGGAAGAAATAGAACAGGCCGGCCTGTCGCACGGTCTGACGCCTGTTGAAAAGAGGAAGGAAGAGACAGACATACAAAGAATTGAAGGACTGCCTGTCCCAGCTCGGGCAGCTCGTGGTCGCCATCCACGTACCCACAACAAGTGGGCCCCTGAGCGAAAACAACAGATGTACCAACTTAACAAAAAAAAAAAAAAAAAAACAGAACGGAACGATGGGAGCGCCGCCACACGGGGGTTATTCCGGGAACTTTTTGATCAAGGTGGATTTTTGTAAATGATTTCCTGTTGAATAAAAGAGATTTATTTTTCCTTTTCCTATAATTTGAGTGGCTTCATTCTTAATTTAATGACGGAAACTGCCAAAGTATATATATATATATATATATATATATATATATATATATATATTTTGAAGGTTTACTTTTGATAAAATTGTTCTGTTATTCGAACACAAAATAAATATAACATTTATTTTCAGAAAATTTATTAAGGCAGGCGACTGACATTGTTCCAGTTTCGGTCAACTTGCTGACCATCATCAGGCCTAAAAGATATAAATAATAATATAAAAAACATATTTTTACATGCGATCATAACATCAAAAAGATATCATCATAATTTCAATCATTTTACAATAATTATTTTATTTTTTTCCTTATTATTATAGATTAATCAGATAATAAAATTATTAATTAATCTATATAAAATAATAAGGAAAAAAATAAAATAATTATTGTAAAATGATTGAAATTATGATGATATCTTTTTGATGTTATGATCGCATGTAAAAATATGTTTTTTATATTATTATATTTATATCTTTTAGGCCTGATGATGGTCAGCAAGTTGACCGAAACTGGAACATATGTCAGTCGCCTGCCTTAATAAATTTTCTGAAAATAAATGTTAATATTTATTTTGTGTTCCGAATAACAGAACAATTTTATCAAAAGTAAACCTTCAAAATCATATATATTCATTCTTAATATTTTAATAGACCTGCTAGTAAGGAGGGGGAGGGAAATTAAATTTCGCCCCCCCCTCAATTCTGGCTCCTACATATATCAAATCAGCTGAATAGTTTCTGTCCATGGGAAATAACCCGTAGCATCTTTTCTTTTTATTACTTTAATTTAATTCATAAACAGAAAAACAATAAAAAAGAAAACTTATTCCCTAATTGTTCCCTCTTCTTATTTTCCCTTTTCTTTTCAACTTTTTTTTTTTTTAATATATATATGCGACCTATTGTAGAGAGCTTATACTCGTATTTGAAATGCAAAATTTCCAAGCGTCTGTTTTCTTCTTCTTTTTCTATATTACGTTATTTTTTTTTATTTTCCCTTAATCCAATCTCACCAATTCTTACTCCCACTCTCTCTCTCTCTCTCAACTGGGACATGAGAGAGGGTAAATGTATATTAACCAACATAAAAGTCCCCCCGGATAACAAAAACAAACTTATTTTGTTTATTTCTTGTATATATTTTGTTTTTAATAAAGCGAGGTGTATGTGTGTGTGTGTGTTGTTCGTTTCTTCTAAGTTGATATTTGCTATATATATAAAAAAAAAGGCAAGTGACGGGGGTAGCTGGTTGAATAAATCTGTCAGAAGAGAGAGAAAAAAAAAGAACGAAAATAACAAAGAATTTTTTTTTTTAATAATCAAATAATATACCTTTGCATTTTTATCACTTTTAGAGATAAGCCTACTGTGGTCAAAAAAAGTTTTTTATATGTAGACTAGCCGCGAAGACAGTCTTCGATCTCTAACTACGGTAGTTTTTATGGTACGTGTACATTGTAGAGTAAAATCTAGCTAGATTTAATTTACTCTAGCTAGACAAATCTAATTGGGTGTGTACACTGTAGAGATTTCAGCTCTAGCTATAGCACCGTAGAGAAGACCTAGAGTCAAGTCTAGCTAGAGAGCTCTCTTGAGTGTGTATTAGGGTGGCTCTTATTTTTCGAAGTTGGAAATTTATTCGCGCTACCCCCCTAGTTTGGTGCCATTGGCAAAAAAAATAACCTGTGTAAAATTTCAGCTCAATCGGATAAGGGGAAAGGGTGCCCCAAAGACCCTGAAAATCGAAAAAAAATCAGAAAATATTCATTTTATTTATTTATCTTGTTAAATATAAATTATATACAAAAAAGTGTTATATAAAAGTTGTAGATCTATAAAAAATACACATAATAACATCTATCAGTTTTTTATGTACGGCTAACGGTTTCAGAGAAAACCGCGAAAATCCATTTTTACTTTCTTACCTATACATGTAATATATATAGAGAGAGAAAATATTTGGTTTCATGTAATAAATTTGATGTCGAAATTTTGATGGATATACAAGTTTTGAGATCCCCTGAGTCCAAAAAAATGGTTTATGGAACATGGTCTGTCTCGGTGGGGGTGGAGTGGGAGTGGGGGGGTGGGGGTGTTTTGTGAACAAAATATCTCATGAACGAAAAGAGCTAGGAGGTTGAAATTTTATATTTAATTAAAGTACCCCCTGGCACGTGACACGAAGCTTTAGAACAAAATCGGCCAAGAAGTACTAGTACTTTACTGATGTACTTTTTCAGTTTTTTTATTTTCGATTTTCTCAAAATTCGTTCAAACGATTTTGATTAAAATTCATAAATCAATTATTTTTTAGATGATCTTTGAAATGTATATTCTCATTTTGCCTTGAAAATTATTACTCTTGTACTTCATAGAAAGATAGGATCAATGGTACTCCCTATAACAAAATATAAATATTTTTCTATATTTATAAATTTTACATTTTAAAATTCACATGTACCATACTTTTGGACACTAAATTTATGTTGACACGAAAAATCTGGTGTGATAAGCACAGAACACAACTTTCAAATAATTTTTCTATCATGAGGACCATTGATCCTATCTTTCTATGAAGTACAAGAGTAATGTGTGCTTCAAAATATTTCAACGCAAAATGAGAATATATATTTCAAAGATCATCTAAAAAATAATTGATTTATGAATTTTAATCAAAATCGTTTGAACGAATTTTGAGAAAATCGAAAATAAAAAAAACTGAAAAAGTACATCAGTAAAGTACTAGTACTTCTTGGCCGATTTTGTTCTAAAGCTTCGTGTCACGTGCCAGGGGGTACTTTAATTAAATATAAAATTTCAACCTCCTAGCTCTTTTCGTTCATGAGATATTTTGTTCACAAAACACCCCCACCCCCACTCCCACCCCACCCCCACCGAGACAGGCCATGTTCCATAAACCATTTTTTTGGACTCAGGGGATCTCAAAACTTGTATATCCATCAAAATCTCGACATCAAATTTATTACATGAAACCAAATATTTTCTCTCTCTATATATATTACATGTATAGGTAAGAGAAAGTAAAAATGGATTTTCGCGGTTTTCTCTGAAACCGTTAGCCGTACATAAAAAACTGATAGATGTTATTATGTGTATTTTTTATAGATCTACAACTTTTATATAACACTTTTTTTGTATATAATTTATATTTAACAAGATAAATAAATAAAATGAATATTTTCTGATTTTTTTTCGATTTTCAGGGCTCTTGGGGCACCCTTTCCCCTTATCCGATTGAGCTGAAATTTTACACAGGTTATTTTTTTTGCCAATGGCACCAAACTAGGGGGTAGCGTCAAAAAAAATCTCAAAAAAATTTTTCCCCAGTAGTAGCTAAGAGCCACCCTAG
>JAKCPI010000481.1:0-17284 GCA_023213315.1 Euborellia annulipes | reverse complement strand
CAAATTTATATACACTAATATATTCTAGATGTTGAAATTTAATACAAGTATTTCATAACCTACAAAAATTTTCTCTGAATTCGGAGATGTCAAAATATAATTTTTTGATATTATCCCTGGTAATGAAGATGAGGATCAATGCGATTGAAAAAGACAACAAAATAAATAATATTAAGTCGATTTCATTATTATAACTTTGATTGACGGTTTCCATTCAGGAATTAATTGATGAGAAAATTTTGTTATCTTTGTATTTAATTTTAAAATATTAATACTATTTAAAATTGATTAATGTAATTTTGATAAAAAGCCCATGCTACTAGTATCAAATATAACCATAAAAGAACTTTTTTAATAATAACTCCGTTGTAATTTTTGAATTAAAAACCTAAAATTATTTTATTAATATAAATAGAGCATAGATTAATTTGCAATCATGTGTCAAGGGACTTGGAAACATTTTTGCAAATATAATTGGACTCAGCACAGGAGTCAGCTGATAGTTGCCTGCTGACAGGAGCAGTGTTGCCATTTCATTAGTTAAGAGGTGGAAATTCAATAAGTCACGGACTTATTGACCTGCCCTCATGAGGATATTTTTAATTATATTCTAATTCTATGCAATTAAAACTGGTTTTAGGGTGTAACTTGCTCAATGCTTTATAAGCAGCGCTTATGCCCTTTCTTCCCTTCCAGCATTGTTAATATTATCTTAAATGGGATAATTATTAAATTGATGGGATAAAAATGGGCTCAAGACTTGGTTTCTCTCTCCCTTGGGTTGTCATCTGCGATGCTCTTGGAAGAGTTTTTGTCTCCTCACTCAGTCTGATCGCCCTTTTAGCCCTACAAGCCCTCCACTTGACTTGTCATTATTAAGGGCTCGTTATTACACGTTAATGGATAGTTAAGTCGCGGAATATTAACTTAATTTAAACCGGAGTGAAGAAACAATCAGAATGAGATAAGAGGGGAGGGGATGGAAGCATCGCAACTGCTCCAGCTCCCCCACCCCCGTTTTTTTATAGCTCTGATTTAATATTAGAAGAGGGTAAACATCAAATAAGAATGCAGCTATAGATTTTTTCTTTATTAATTTATTTTATTCGCACAGCTGACGTTTCGGTTCCTTGTTTTAGAGCTGGCAAAAAGTCAATAAGTGTGTTATGGTGGATTTTGTACATCTTTGGAAACTTATATTTATATATTTATTCTATAATGATAAGGTTCTGATCCATGACACACTCATAAAGACTTCCTTCCAGCTCTGATGATGGCTCTAACAAGCAACCGAAACGTCAGCGGTGCAAAAGGACAAATAAATTAATAAACCACGCCACCTAAATTGACCTGGGGACCAGTAACAGCGCGACCCCGTAAACAAACTACCTCAACAATTCCCCCCCCCCCCCCTAATTCCATACTCTTGAAAATGATTCCAAAAGAAGAGCCAAAAACGTCGAGTACAATTCTCAACATCACACGCGACTTAACCCAGAAAAACTCACGGAAACGACATTCCAGAACATATATATGTGTATATGGATGTAAATATATATAAAAGATGTAATTTTGGAAAGATTTAATAATAATATTTTGTACCATCTATGTTAAAATCAAATTCAAAGAGCATGCTTTTTTATGTAAACACTTGCTTTAATGATTGTGACTAACTTCATGGGAATGAAGGGGAAATGGGCGGGAAAATTTGAATCTAACTTGATAGGAATGCCTGCAGATGGCGCTGACGTCGTTGTATATAAAAAAGGCACGTAACGAGCATGGCCGTTAGTTCAATTGAGTCGGGGCAAGTGAACAGCAGGCATTCCTATGAAGTTATTTTTATTAAATAATTATAATACAAAATGTAGTCTATAATTAAATAAAAACGTGTGGTTTTATGAAACCACGATGCAAGTGAAACTTTTTTCCAATCGTATGCGTTTAACTGAAAATTTTCAGAAAATTATTCAATTAAGGATATTAAAATCGCGTTTTTAATCTTAACTTAATAATTGGAAAATGGGAAATCAATAGACGCATGTTAAAAACTGAGAACAATATTTATTTAGTATCTAATTGAATCATTTTAAATTATTTTAAAAATTGTATTTTATCAATTTAAAAATAGAATAATTAAATCTCACAATTATTTTTTTATAATTCGTCATATATATTGAATTTCAACTTTCCTATTTTTGTCGCCACGGGTTGTGACGTAATGGCTTGCTTGTAGCGTCACGGCTTGTAACGCAACATGCTGATAAAAGAGCGAAAAAATTTGAGAGGATCAAATAAAAGTTTTTCTTTAAAATTCCCCTAATAATAGATATTATTGCCTTGTCTGGTTCAATTATTATTTTCTCAACATCGCTATCGTCTATTCCATTATGACGTCTAAGTAATTACCAATATATTCTTTCACATTGTTAACGGTTCCAGAATTAGTGCTTAATTCACGAACACAATATATTGTAGAAAAAAGTAGATTTATAGCTGGATAAAAGTTGTTAAAGTGTATCAGGATGAAAAAAGAGAAGCAGCTAGTAATATTTCGTTTATTTCATAACCATTAGACTGACGTTTCGGTCTCGGTCGAGACCATCTTCAGAGCTACAACATAGCAAGGATGAGGATAAATTTTAAAATTACAATTTCCTTTCAACATATAGATAATTCTTGACTAATAATATGTAATACAAGAGATATAAAAATATATATATATATATATATATATATATATATATGGGTGATTCTTTAAAATTTGGTTAACTTATGGCCTAATTTTGACAAAGATGTTTTTAGATGGTTTTCAGTAAAATTATAATTCTATACTGTAGGTATAATATCTACTTTATTGCATCTAAAAGGGCCAGTCACTTTGATAAGTATTTAATGAAAAATTTAAGGTTTTTTGAAATTATGTTTCTAGGGACTGACGTTACATTGTAGGGACTGACGCCAAACACGGGTAGTGTGTTTAATAACATTTTTATTGCAAAATAACTATAACAAAATCAAATGACTTACACATTATTACTAATTACTGTTACAAATAGTCAAATATAAGTTATAAGTTATAATATAATATAATGTTTCTTAGCAATTAAACTGAACTTTGAGTTTAGCATATACAAACTAATAAATTTTAAGCAATTAACAATATTTAAATAAAGCTTTTTAAGTAACAAAATTATAATTTGAACGTAATATTCAGTCTTTCTCTATTGCACATCATCTTCGGAATCCGTGAAAACATCTTAAACTTGAAGCCGCTTTGTATCGCTTTGGTACGTTATAGTCCCTATCTCATAATGGTTACATCCACCATTATCACAGAAGCAACTTAGTGACTTCAAAACAAATTTATTCGGGTTATAAATATTACCCGAGACTTGGTGCACTAACAGAGTGCCTTTAAATGGTTTCTGCTCTTTCTCATGCTCCTTAATCATTTTGTTGACTGTTTCTATTTCTGCATCTTCGATAACAGAAATTTGTATATTTGGACACCTTTCTCGGAGTACAGCCACAAAGTCGTATAAGTTTGTAATGTCACCTTTCTGAGCTATGAGTTGGTCCCTAGTCACTTTTACGACGAGGGCCTGACGGTCTAGGGACTGACGAATCAAAGCAAAATCAAACATAACCTATGATTTAAAGTAAAAATCAAAACCAGCAGGTGATTAAAATAACAAGGCAGACAAAGCTCAAATTAACAATAAGGAATGACAGCAATTATTAATTAACTATCTTTGAAACGACTTACCTAGGGACTGAGAGTTTGACTGGCACAGCGCGTGTTTCCGCAACAAAGTCGGCGACCACAGTAAAAACAAAATGGGGAACGCGGCATAGGTCGTATTTACAACTAACTTCACATGGATACTTTCGCTTCAGTATGTTTTGATAAACGACATTAGCTTAGTTGCAGCGCATTTTTGAATTTCGCAAATAGCTAGGGACTGATATTTTTTAACGCTTACACTTTATGACTTGAAATAATTTGATAAAAAATATTGTTATTAATAATTAAATCACAATGGAATGGTCAGTAATGTAATATTAAACGTGTGTAAGTGACTTAAATCATAATATTATATATAGAATAAGACTGACAATGAAATGCTTGCTAAATTTGGGAGATCTTACATGGCTAGGGACTGATATTTGGAGTAGAAAGAAGCGATTTTCGGAAATAAAAAATATTGTAATGTGAATCAAAATGAGTGACCTAATTCCATGGTCTTTATAATATCGCCTAGTAGTTGCAAATAATGGATAAAATAGATGTAAATATGTGAAAATTGCTGCTAACATCAAGTTAACCAAATTTTTAAATATTCACCCATATATATATACCTTATGGGTTGTCAATATGAGATAAATAACATAGACTCAATTATATAATTCATACCAATAAGTTATTACTTAAGTATATAAATGTAAGTCAATATACAGAGGTTTAAAAATTACATATTATTTAGGTTTATTACATATTATTAGTCAAGAATTATCTATATGTTGAAAGGAAATTGTAATTTTAAAATTTATCCTCATCCTTGCTATGTTGTAGCTCTGAAGATGGTCTCGACCGAGACCGAAACGTCAGCCTAATGGTTATGAAATAAACGAAATAATACTAGCTGCTTCTCTTTTTTCATCCTGATACACTTTAACAATATATTGTGTCTTCTTGAAATGTATTTGCCTCCATTTTTGATATTCGTCAATAAGTTTTCTGTAGCTGATATCCTCTGCTAAACCGTTTAAAGCCTTCGAAACAACAACTAAGAAGAGTGACAAAGGAAGAAAGAATTTTAGATAATCGATAAAAGCCTAGTAAAATATGATCGAAGCAAATTTCATATTTTGTATTTAATGGAATGAAACTCATTTTTTTTTTTTGTGAAATCAAATATTTGTTCAGAAAATCCTTTTTTTTTTTGTAATATTTCATCAAATGAGTGTTTTATTACATTTTCTAGCCAGCGCACTTGGGTGATTATAGCCGTGAAGCCTCCCCTAGGCGGAATTATTGATGGTTTGCGTAATGAGTCCAGCCGGAAGCCAATCTGGGAGAGATGAGATGTCGTTGATTTGTGTACCACCACCACCCCCCTCCGCTCATTTGGATGCTGGATGCGATGGCCAATAAGCCAATCGGAAGCCACCCAATCAGCACCAGCAACAAAAATTGACTTCTCGTTAGGTGTGCTGCTGTTGTTGTTGTTGTTCCTTTTAGAAGAATCGTTTGCCTGCCGATTGGTTTATAAACACAACGGAGATATTTTATTGATTTGAACGAAAAAAAGAAAAATACTCATCTTAAAAAATCTGGCGTAACTGGTTACAAAGCACACAACTTTCTCTTACCTTCGGTAATCGAAGTTGTGTTCTGTGCTTGTCACACCAGATTTTTCGTGTCAACATATATTTAGTTTCCGACAGTAGGTTACAATTGAATTCAAGATGTAAAATTTATAAGTATGAGAAAATATTGATATTTTGTTACCATGGCAACCATTTCTCCTATCTTTTCTATGGAGTACAAGAGTAAAGTGGTCTTCAGAAGATTTCAATCACAAAATGAGAATATACATTCGAAAGAGAATCTAAAAAATAATTGATTTTTGAATTAAAAAAAAAATCGTTGGAGCGAATTTAGAGAAAATAGAAAAAAACTGAAAAAGTGCATCAGTAAAGTACTAGTACTCTTTGGCCAATTTTGTTCAAAAGCTTGTCACGTCCCATGGGGTGCCTAACTTAAATATAAAATTTCAACCTCCTAGCTTTTTCGTTCTTGAGATATTTTGTTCACAGACAGACCATGTCACGAAACCACTTTTTGATTCAGGGTCCTCAAAACATGTATATCCATCAAAAATCTCGACATCGAATTTTTGACATGAATCCAATACTTTCTTTATATATTAACATATATAGAGGTAAGAGAAAGTAAAAAACACGAGATGCTTGGGATTTTGAAACAATTCAGTGGCCGATAAGAAAAGTGGCAATTTTTTAATATTTATTTTATCGATGTGTCTAATATCCTATATGAGATTTGAGCCGATAGACAGAATGAAAATGTTGACTTTGTTAGGTGCGAATGAAAAGCGATGTTGAAGGTGCGAAGTCGAAAAAAAAAAAGCGATCAATGCGAGCGAATCGCTTCTACTGACTTTTGGAAAAACGTTTTTCCAAAAGTCAGTAGAAGCGATTCGCTCGCATTGATCGCTTTTTTTTTTTTTTTTTCGACTCGCAACTTCAACATCGCTTTTCATTCGCACCTCAAATCAAAGTCAACATTTTCATTCTGTCTATCGGCTCAAATCTCATATAGGATATTAGACACATCGATAAAATAAATATTAAAAAATTGCCACTTTTCTTATCGGCCACTGAATTGTTTCAAAATCCCAAGCATCTCGTGTTTTTACTTTCTCTTACCTCTATATATGTTAATATATAAAGAAAGTATTGGATTCATGTCAAAAATTCGATGTCGAGATTTTGATGGATATACATGTTTTGAGGACCCCTGAATCCAAAAAAGTGGTTTTCGCGACATGGTCTGTCTGTGAACAAAATATCTCAAGAACGAAAAGAGCTAGGAGGTTGAAATTTTATATTTAAGTTAGGCACCCCATGGGACGTGACAAGCTTTTGAACAAAATTGGCCAAAGAGTACTAGTACTTTACTGATGCACTTTTTCAGTTTTTTTCTATTTTCTCTAAATTCGCTCCAACGATTTTTTTTTTTTAATTCAAAAATCAATTATTTTTTAGATTCTCTTTCGAATGTATATTCTCATTTTGTGATTGAAATCTTCTGAAGACCACTTTACTCTTGTACTCCATAGAAAAGATAGGAGAAATGGTTGCCATGGTAACAAAATATCAATATTTTCTCATACTTATAAATTTTACATCTTGAATTCAATTGTAACCTACTGTCGGAAACTAAATATATGTTGACACGAAAAATCTGGTGTGACAAGCACAGAACACAACTTCGATTACCGAAGGTAAGAGAAAGTTGTGTGCTTTGTAACCAGTTACGCCAGATTTTTTAAGATGAGTATTTTTCTTTTTTTCGTTCAAATCAATAAAATATCTCCGTTGTGTTTATAAACCAATCGGCAGGCAAACGATTCTTCTAAAAGGAACAACAACAACAACAGCAGCACACCTAACGAGAAGTCAATTTTTGTTGCTGGTGCTGATTGGGTGGCTTCCGATTGGCTTATTGGCCATCGCATCCAGCATCCAAATGAGCGGAGGGGGGTGGTGGTGGTACACAAATCAACGACATCTCATCTCTCCCAGATTGGCTTCCGGCTGGACTCATTACGCAAACCATCAATAATTCCGCCTAGGGGAGGCTTCACGGCTATAATCACCCAAGTGCGCTGGCTAGAAAATGTAATAAAACACTCATTTGATGAAATATTAAAAAAAAAAAGGATTTTCTAAACAAATATTTGATTTCACAAAAAAAAATGAGTTTCATTCCATTAAATACAAAATATGAAATTTGCTTCGATCATATTTTACTAGGCTTTTAT
This sequence comes from Euborellia annulipes, assembly GCA_023213315.1. NCBI lineage: Eukaryota > Metazoa > Arthropoda > Insecta > Dermaptera > Anisolabididae > Euborellia > Euborellia annulipes. The sequence continues at coordinate 9,713 of JAKCPI010000481.1, read as the reverse complement.
CGATTATCTAAAATTCTTTCTTCCTTTGTCACTCTTCTTAGTTGTTGTTTCGAAGGCTTTAAACGGTTTAGCAGAGGATATCAGCTACAGAAAACTTATTGACGAATATCAAAAATGGAGGCAAATACATTTCAAGAAGACACAATATATTGTTAAAGTGTATCAGGATGAAAAAAGAGAAGCAGCTAGTATTATTTCGTTTATTTCATAACCATTAGGCTGACGTATATATATATAGATATTCAACAAAACATATCGAAATTATGTTGATTTATCCCTCAAATTGAAAATCTACATATTTTTCTTTATTTTATTTAAATTGATTAAAATGATTTGTATTTGTGTAAAATTTACTTAGATATTTCATATTAAATGTTTCTTAAATTAGAGTATCATTAAGGTAGATTAGAACAGGTGTTCAACTAATTTTGACACGCAGTATAGTAGACTATATTAATGTCAACGAAGCATTTTTCTTTAAATTAAGTTTAATATAGGCCTATTATAAAAGTGATGTCTTCTGGCTTCAAGGTGTGTATCGCCATTCACGATATCATGGAAGTATATTTTTTTATTTCGATTAATATGAGTTTATTTCCAACTTTTGTCCAATCATCAACTTGAAGTCAAACAAGCAGAAGGTTCCGCTCTCGACTAATGAAGCCTATTTTGAATTTGGTTTCCAAAGAGCAAGAAACTTGGAGATACTATTTGATCTTCCCTTTTGAAGATTATCCATTAATACAATAAATAAATTTCTCAAATGATTAGAATTAGAGTATGAAATATAATGTAGAAAATATTAGAGTTTCTAGAATCAATGTAATAAAAAAAAATCTGGCGTAACTGGTCGCACCAGATTTTTTTTGTGTTGACATATATTTAGTATCAGACAGTACGGTACATTTGAATTCAAGATGTAATGTTTATAAACATGGGAAAATATTTATATTTTGTTACCGTGGCAACCATTTCTCCTATCTTTCCTATGAAGTTCATGAGTAAAGTGGTCTTCAGAAGAGTTCAATGTCAAAATGAGAATATACATTTTAAAGAGCATCTAAAAAATAGTTGATTTATGAATTTAAAAAATCCTTGAAGCGAATTTTAAGAAAATCGAAAAAAACTGAAAAAGTACATCACTAAAGTACTAGTACTCTTTGGCCGATTTTGTCCAAAAGCTCATTTTCATTCCTCCTGCGGAGGGGGGGGGGGGGGTGTTTAACTTAAATATAAAATTTCAACCACCTAGCTCAATTCCTTCATGCGATTTTGTTTAAAATTCAAAAATCAATTATTTTTTAGATTTTCTTTAAAATATATATTTTCATTTTGCAAGTGAAATATTCTGAAAACCACTTTACTCTTGTACTCCACAGAAAAGATAATAGAAATAGTTGCCATAGTAACAAAATATAAATATAGTTTTTAAATTTAATAGCGCCCTCGGGGCCACAGATAATACAATCAAGATGGGACAGCTCCAGGTTAAAAATTGTTTATAAGTTTAGCGCCGTCTATAGGCGTGTCGACCTATTATTTTGCGCGGGAGACCCGTGGCTCAGAGAGAAGACATTAGCTTCTCGTGCCTAAGGTCCCGCGTTCGCTTCCCGTCTCAAGCGAGAAAAATTTATTTTATTTGAATTGGCTACTAATCATTTGAACTTAATAGGGAAGGGGTCTAAATGGCCTTAGATGCGGAAAAAGACCTTAAATAAAAAAAAAAAAAAAAAAAAACTGCTCACGAAAAATTTAATTTGTTTCAAATACTCGTGTGATAGTTGCACACGAAAAATCTCGTCCAATCCGTTTGGAATTTTTGATATTCATTCAATATTTTCTGTATATTAATCAAGGGCGGATCCAGAGGTGTTTCTCGGGGGAAAGGGGATAATCTGGTGTGACTGGTCGCACAGCACGCATTTTTTTCTTAATTTCGGTAATTTAAAGGCGCATTCTGTACTTGTTTGCCAGAATATAAATACAAATTCAACTTTTAAGTATCAATTTTTAAAATTTTTCATTAAAAATAAATTTATTTTCGAAAATAAGTTTTTTTTTCAAATCTCGGGGGAGGGGGTAATTACCCCCTTTACCCCCCTGTATCCGCTCTTGATATTAATATATATGTTTATCGGTATGATAAAATAAAAAAAAAAGATTAAAACAATTATTTGAAAATGAACAGTAAATGAAAAAAAGAGAAATTAGTGTTAAAAAAATTTATTGCAAATTGTAAAAAAATTACAATTAAATTTAATTATAAGAGCAGCAAATTAAGAACTTACTTCTTTCTTTCCCATTTTTTAAACACGTAGGGCATATTAAATACGAAGGCAATAATTGCGTGTGATTAATTGAGTAGGGCACGTTACAATTTTATTTAATTCAAATTTATAATGTTTTTTTTTATTTGTTATTAAACTCATCAATGTTATTTTGTTGGCGAATGAAACGAACTCTACAGGATAAATTTTTAACTAGTCTAGTATTGCCATCTAGCCACATATCAGACAACTAAAAACTTATAAACATTCTTCCCATAGAGCTGTCCCCCCCCATGCTCGGGGCTTGGTGTAGAGGTTAGCGTGCTAACCTCGTATACCAAACGTCGCGGGTTCGGACCCCAGGCAGTCCGATGATTTTATTTAAGGCATTTGGATACCAAATGGCTTAAATAGAATAGAAATGCCTGGACCTCCAATAGATATTTTCATGGAATAACGGTTATCGTCAAGTCTTATATCGCCTAAGTTGCCGAAAAGACTGTGTGAATGTGTGTGAGAGTGTGAGTGTGAATGTTAAAAAAAAAAAAAAGAATTAATAAATCGGAAACTCAATATATGTCGACACACAAAATCTGGTGCGACCAGTTATACCAGATTTTTTACATTTCCAATTGGTTTTAATTGCACTTGTATATGTATAATTATTTCTCTGAAGATGGTTCAAATGCGAAACCAAAACGTCAGCTGTGTGTGAATTAAATAAAAAAAAAGAAAAAACTTCAACTGCGTTTCTCACTTTTCTACCATCTTATGAATATAACATCACAGCTATAGATAAATCAGGGGCGTATATAAGGGGGGGGGGGGGGCGAGGGGGCCCGGGCCCCCTCCCCCCGAAATTTTCTAAATGCATATAGCCCTATAGGGATACTATAGGGATATAGAGGAAAAATTTCTGGTTCCGCGAACGGCACATGAAAAAAAATTTTTGGTTCCGCGGGGGGAAAAATTTTGCTTCTCTAAAAAAAAGGTAAAATATTATTTTTGCGGACAGGAAAAAATTTTGGTTCCGCGAAAAAAAAAAAATTTTCTTTAACAAGACATGTGAGTGTTCTTTATTGATGAGGCCAAACATTTTTCGCTGAAAAATTTTTGAGAACAGCCCCCCCCCCCCGAAAAAAATTTCTATATACGCCCCTGAGATAAATAACGTTTTGCACAAATATAAAAAAGTTCTCTAAATATTTTAGATCTCGTTCCCCCCCCTCCCCTTTCACCTCCACCCACTTTTTAAAATTTTATTTTTCATATTGAAATGAATAAAATTTCGCAATTCTGGTTATTTGAGCTGAAATAAACGCGTGGATGATAATTAATCTAAATGATTATGTTCCTACTGTGAATTAAGAGAGAAAGCAAAGGTGTTTTCTCTCTCTCTCTCTCTCTTTTATTTTATACGAGTATATATACAGATATATAGCCCAAAGCTCATAAGCTTTGATGAAGAAACATTTCTACCGTTATAAATTTAAAATTAATTTACAAACTTTTTTAAAAAGAATGAATTAATCTTCTTTTTTTTTTTTAATTTGTTTTTGGCTTCGTTTTTCTTTTTTTTTTCTTTTAACTGTTTGAAATGCAGTATAAACATGTTCATTTATATCCATAATCACTTCATCAGAAAATCTGCTTCTTCAAATCTTTTGAACTCCCCCCCCCCCCTCCCCCGGTTTCCTTTTATAAAAGCCCTTTTTAGCACGCGGAGTGGGGGTAGAGGGGGGAAAGAGTTGAGAAATAAATATGAATTATGGAATTCGAAGTGAAATGAAATTTGTTCTCTCTCTCTCGCTCTCGCTCTCTCAAGGCGAGAGAATTGTTTTAAAAAGTTTATTCATATGTAAAATAATTATTCATAAATTTATTTTTGATCCATGCCAAAAGTATTTTGGAATGTAGAAGTTTTCAAATATTTCTACAATTAATAAGAGAAAAAATTTAAATGCTAAAAATGAAATTTTGAAATGAAGCAGTTGTTAAAGTTTAAATTGTAATTTTGATGAAAAACAATAAGGCCAAATAAATTCAAATGTCCCCACTGGGAATTTAAAAAAAAGGAGTCGAGTTTTGAGAGGGGAATTGTGACCAAAATATGGTACCCTATTCTTTTAGAAAAATCCGAAGTTTAATTCGAAATAAATTAAATAAATATAAATTAAAATTATAATTAATATAAATTTAGAAAATGATTCAAAAGCGAAATTAAAAGCAGGAACGTACCTCTCTCAAAAACTCTAAATAAACGTTTTCAATTATTGGGTGGACCTTTACAAAAATAATAAAAACACAAGGGGTTTGGGCAGGTAATAAAATATTACAGATGAAAACTAGCCTTTAAAACAATAGAACAAAACAATAATTTATTAAAAGATTAAAACAAAATAATGTACAAGAAAAAATATTAAATTAAAAGCTAGTATTAAAAGGCATTTATACGGCGCAAAAGACAATTATACAAAATGCAATTTAATTACATAAATATGTATGTAGAAACATATATATTTGTTAAGAGAATTTAGAAAAATATATATATAATCAATTTATATACATTAATGAATTATCTAAATAATTTAACAAGAAAGGCCCAAACATATATCCCAAACACGTGGAACACAGAATGATTATTTAATTGAGTCTGATGATTAAAAGCACAAATAAAATATAAAAATAAACCAGAATAATAAAATAATCTAACACAAAACAGCTCTTCAAAACTGTTCCAAAACTGGTTGGAGAGGCGGGCTCAAAGAGGTCGAACAAAGGTTCAAAACGGGGTTCAAAGGCTATCAAATAGCCGATTCATAAACTAGCAAGCTGATATATATCCAAATGATATATATATATTAGATAACCAGCTGAAAGATCCCACTGAATCCAACTGCTGTTAAAATTGATTCCAACTGATGAAACTGTCTGACTGTTATAGAACTGACTGTTTCCAACTGACTGGTTTCTCTGTAAGGGGGAGACGAGCTAATTAAATATATGGTACGAAATGGGGAAAAGCATTTATAAAAAAAATATTAAATGAACTTACGTGTGATATTATCACCAGACAACGCAGCACATTCAAGATTAATAATTCTCCCACTGGAGAAATTATTTATCTCTTCTTTCGCCAAACGGGCGAAAGAATTAAAACTTTATCAACACGTGTCTCCCCACTGGGCGACAGGTTGAGATCTCTTCCCGAACACGTGTAGAGGGCAAGTGAACGAGAAAAGCTATTCCCAATAGCATCTTTTTAAGAAGAGTGAAATTAGCTACCTATTTCATTAGCTCGACTCCCATGTAAGGATTAAAATATAAAAAATAGAAATAAAATTCAAATAATAATAACTAACCCGTAGATAGGGAAATTATCAAAAATGATATAAAAAATAAAAATAAAAATATAAAAAATATAATATTTTGACCGGTAAATTCAAAAGGGGTCAAAAATAAAATAAAAGATACAATTTCGATTCCGCCACCTGACACCAGGGGCGGAGGAGCTCAGAGAGGGACGTTTAAACTTAAACATACCCCCAGCCCTGAAGGAATATGATTCCTTCTGAATCCTGCAGCTTCCCAGCTCAGCCTGTTCCGGGGTCGCTGCTGAAAAGGACTTTAAAAACAAAAATTTATTTCGCCTGGTTCCAATATGAACCACGAGAACGGCGGGAGCACTCTCCTGGCGAAACCAAAACATTTTAAAACAAACAATATAGAAAAAACAAAATAGAACAAAAAAACCATAATAACAAAAATTTGGTTGACATGGCTCTTACTGTGAATCGGGACTCCAGGAAAGATTTCTCCTCCTTTCAAACAAACACTTGTTTGAAAACAAAAAAAATTTAGATCTGAAGGACTTTATAAATTTTATCCAAATCGTCACAGGACGAATTAATTTTGAAAAAATATTAACATTTAATTATCAATTCATAAAAGAAACTTGAAAACTAAAAAATTTGCAAATGCTACAAAACTATAAGGAGGAGGATTCACCCAATTCAAAGCAAGAGTCAAGTCGCAAAAGCAACAAACTTTGTTGCTTAAATTCCCATCAAAACTTCCACTAACATTGCGCCTGCATGCGCAACAGGAAGATCCAGCCTCAGCCACGAACACGTTTTTTGAGGCCAAACTTTAAATTTAAAAGCCAAAATTGCCCTCGATATCAAGGTGAAGCCTTGAGATAGTGCCATATCAAAACCACCCCCCGGCCTCTCAGTAACAAATGTATCTGCCTTTAAGGGGAAAACACTATCAATCCAAAAATTAAGCTATATTTTTCCGCCTCCAATTCCTCCCGCACTCGGGGGGAGCTGGAGAATAATGGATCTAAACAAAAACAATTGGAATTTATTTTGAAACATTTAATACGAAACCCAAAAAGGTTTATATCCTTTTTGTTGATAAATTTGTGTCTGAGGGACTCAACAAATTTTAATTTAATTGCCACATGACCAATTGAATTTGATGAAATTCGAATGAAAGAACAGGAAAAATGTATACTCCTTCAAAAGGAAAATTATACGAATAGTAACAAGCCTAATTATAGGCTTGAAGGGAAACTCCACAAATTTTTCCAACTCCAATTCTTCCCGCACTCGGGGGTCGTTGGAGGAGAATATCTCGGGCCAAAAACAAATAAAGATTTAATTTGAAAAACTTGACCCGAAAACAAAAAAGGTTTATATCCCTCTTATTAATAAATTTGTGTCTGAGGGACTCAACAAATTTTAATTTAACTGCCAGATGACCAGTTAAATTTGCGACATTTAAATTAATAAGCAGGCAAACCTTATTTGCCTTCAAAGGGAAAATTACACGTGCAACAGGCACAGGCATAATTTTAGGCTTCTCGACAAACTCCGTAACTTCATTCAACTCCAATTCCTCCCGCACTCGGGTGGAGTTGGAGAGCCATTTTTTAAAAACAAAACGACATAAAAATGATCTATAATTTGTTAATTCCTCCGCGGAATTTGCTCCAAACAAAAAACCATATAAGTCGGCACTCCGACTTGATATCCCAGCAGCCAAAGGGCTGAAATTTTTACAGCTCTGAGCAACAGGCTCCAGAGCTTGTGTGGCCAAAAATTTTGAGGGGAAAAGTCCCGACGGGATTTCATTAAAGATGCATATCTGAATGCCCTCTTTTAAAGCATTATCCCAGAAAATGCGCAAATAGTCCAGATGTATAGAGTCGATCCCCATCTCCATATACATCTGGACCACTTCCGCATTAATAAAAAATTTAACACATGGCACGCTGCCATCATCGATAAAGGGAGACATCCACCTCCCTCGAACAGTTAAATCCGATCTCAACATCGGCGACTCAATCAAACAATCGTTCCGTTTTTCCACATTTTCCGGAACTCCAAAAATAGAGGCCTTGAGCGACTCAATTGGCCTCTCAATTGCTTTGGCGGAAAAGAGCTCATCCAATGAATCATCATTACTCTTTTCTGAAACATCCGCCGCCGCAATAAACATATCTCCCTTACTTGGAGATTCAATGAGGGATGGAGTTTCACCATCCAAACAAGGCTTTTTTCCAAAAGCCTGCGAGCCGGCTAATAAAACATTAGCCTCGATCGCAGGAGAGAACTGATCCCCAGCCGCGGGACAATTCTCTGTTTGCCCATCAAGATCGGGCAAGCATGGCTCAGCGCGTGAGACTGCTGGCGGATTCACCGGGGGGCCACGTGGTCTAACATTTACCACAACTGGCGCCCCATCCGAGAGCAACTCGTCCGCAAACAGCATTTCGTTCCAGAGGAACTCGTGCGTTTGCGTGATCTTATCCAAAAAGGCCGCACCGGCCTCATCCAAATCCAAATCATTTTGGATAGCCTCATGCTCAATTTGAGTCAATTGGCTTAAATATATATCAAGGTGGGCCCTGAAGGCTCGAGTGGAGGGCTGTTTAAAAATTTCCAAACTGTGGAACAGCTCAGCCCTTGCCTGGATGGATCGCTCCACCTCGCGGTGTTCTCCTCTCAATTTCTGGAGAACATCCATTACCAGACTCAATTAAATTAACAAAATAGGAAAACCCAAAATTGAAAATAAACTTCAGCAAACTCCTAAACCACTGTCTAGGAGCATGTGAAGTCCATGTCGCGGTCGCCAAAAAGAAATAGGGATTTATGTTAAAGTTTAAATTGTAATTTTGATGAAAAACAATAAGGCCAAATAAATTCAAATGTCCCCACTGGGAATTTAAAAAAAAGGAGTCGAGTTTTGAGAGGGGAATTGTGACCAAAATATGGTACCCTATTCTTTTAGAAAAATCCGAAGTTTAATTCGAAATAAATTAAATAAATATAAATTAAAATTATAATTAATATAAATTTAGAAAATGATTCAAAAGCGAAATTAAAAGCAGGAACGTACCTCTCTCAAAAACTCTAAATAAACGTTTTCAATTATTGGGTGGACCTTTACAAAAATAATAAAAACACAAGGGGTTTGGGCAGGTAATAAAATATTAAAGATGAAAACTAGCCTTTAAAACAATAGAACAAAACAATAATTTATTAAAGATTAAAACAAAATAATGTACAAGAAAAAATATTAAATTAAAAGCTAGTATTAAAAGGCATTTATACGGCGCAAAAGACAATTATACAAAATGCAATTTAATTACATAAATATGTATGTAGAAACATATATATTTGTTAAGAGAATTTAGAAAAATATATATATAATCAATTTATATACATTAATGAATTATCTAAATAATTTAACAAGAAAGGCCCAAACATATATCCCAAACACGTGGAACACAGAATGATTATTTAATTGAGTCTGATGATTAAAAGCACAAATAAAATATAAAAATAAACCAGAATAATAAAATAATCTAACACAAAACAGCTCTTCAAAACTGTTCCAAAACTGGTTGGAGAGGCGGGCTCAAAGAGGTCGAACAAAGGTTCAAAACGGGGTTCAAAGGCTATCAAATAGCCGATTCATAAACTAGCAAGCTGATATATATCCAAATGATATATATATATCTAGATAACCAGCTGAAAGATCCCACTGAATCCAACTGCTGTTAAAATTGATTCCAACTGATGAAACTGTCTGACTGTTATAGAACTGACTGTTTCCAACTGACTGGTTTCTCTGTAAGGGGGAGACGAGCTAATTAAATATATGGTACGAAATGGGGAAAAGCATTTATAAAAAAAATATTAAATGAACTTACGTGTGATATTATCACCAGACAACGCAGCACATTCAAGATTAATAATTCTCCCACTGGAGAAATTATTTATCTCTTCTTTCGCCAAACGGGCGAAAGAATTAAAACTTTATCAACACGTGTCTCCCCCACTGGGCGACAGGTTGAGATCTCTTCCCGAACACGTGTAGAGGGCAAGTGAACGAGAAAAGCTATTCCCAATAGCATCTTTTTAAGAAGAGTGA
>JAKCPI010000480.1:0-19579 GCA_023213315.1 Euborellia annulipes | reverse complement strand
CAAGATGTAAAATTTATAAGTATGGCAAAATGTTTATATTTTGTTACCATGGCAACCAATTTCTCCCTATCTTTTCTATGGAGTACAAGAGTAAAGTGGTCTTCAGAAGATTTCAATCATAAAATGAGAATATACATTTTAAAGAGCAACTAAAAAATAGTTGATATATGAATTTAAAAAAAAATCGTTGGAGGGAATTTTGAGAAAATCGAAAAAAAACTGAAAAAGTGCATCAGTAAAGTACTAGTACTTTTAGGCCGATTTTGTTCAAAAGCTTCGTGTCACGTCCCATGGGGGGTGCCTAACTTAAATATAAAATTTCAACATCCTAGCTCTTTTCGTTCTTGAGATATTTTGTTCACAGACACACGTTGGGGGGAATTTTGAGAAAATCGAAAAAAAACTGAAAAAGTGCATCAGTGAAAGTACTAGTACTTTTAGGCCGATTTTGTTCAAAAGCTTCGTGTCACGTCCCATGGGGGTGCCTAACTTAAATATAAAATTTCAACATCCTAGCTCTTTTCGTTCTTGAGATATTTTGTTCACAGACACACGTTGGAGGGAATTTTGAGAAAATCGAAAAAAAACTGAAAAAGTGCATCAGTAAAGTACTAGTACTTTAGGCCGATTTTGTTCAAAAGCTGCCGTGTCACGTCCCATGGGGAGTGCCTAACTTAAATATAAAATTTCAACATCCTAGCTCTTTTCGTTCTTGAGATATTTTGTTCACAACACACACACACACACACACACACACACACACACACAGACCATGTCGCGAAAACCACTTTTTTGGATTCAGGGGGACCTCAAAACGTGAAGATCCATCAAAATCTCGACATCGAATTTTTGACATAGAATCAATACTTTCTCTCTCTATATATATTACATATATACATAGGTAAGAAAGTAATTAATATTCCTAATTTTATTTAGCGCAGCTGAATTTGCCTTCAAGTTGGAAATATTAAGAGAAATGAAATATATCTGAATAACTTTTAAGTCAAATAAAAAATATTTTCGGTATGAGATTCAAATTCTAAGTGGGCCGTCCAAGTCGAGATGCATAGCTAGATTTTATTGAGAAAAAAAAAAAAAAAATTATAAGTAATAACAATAATCAAAAAAATGTTGTGGCTTAAAGAGACTATGTCCTCCAAATCTGTCTATGCAGCTAGTTTAAATAAAAATGTTATAAGAAATAATTTTTTTACTTTCTCTTACCTCTATATATGTTAATATATATATAGAGAGAAAGTATTGCGATCATGTCAAAAATTCGATGTCGAGATTTTGATGGATATACATGTTTTGAGGTCCCCTGAGTCCAAAAAAGTGGGTCCCGCAAATTGGTCTGTGTGTGTGTGTGTGTGTGTGTGTGTATGTATGTGTGTCTGTGTGTGTGTCTGTGTGTGTGTCTGTGTGTGGACAGATTTTTAGCATGAAGGAGTTGAGCTAGCGGATTGAAATTTTATATTTAACTTAGGTACCTTTGAAGAATCTCAAAATAAGCTTTTGAACAAAATCGGCCAAAAAGTACTAGTACTTTACTGATGTACTTTTTCAGTTTTTTTCGATTTTCTCAAAATTCCCTCCAAGGATTTTTTTTTAAAATTCATAAATCAACTATTTTTTAGATGCTCTTTAAAATGTATATTCTCATTTTGCCGTTGAAATCTTCTGAAGACCACTTTACTCTTGTTCTTCATAGGAAAGATAGAAATGGTTGCCATGGTAACGGAATTTAAATCTTTTTCTTTTTATTAGATTAAAATCAATTATTATTTAAATTCCCATTTATTTTTATTTTATTTGTGTCTTTAATTGTTTCAAAGAAAACATATATGTCTCTCTCTCACTTGCAAACATTATCGTCTCTCTCTACTCTTTTTAAATTCCCTTTCCACCTTATCTTCGCATAGGCCTAATGTTAATTTCCTATAGGGATTTGTATGTTAATTTCGATTCAAAAGGGGGTCCCCTTTAGAACTTTTTAGGCATTTAAAATTTTTTTTTCCAATTCTTATGAAATTTTGTATTTATTTACGATTCTATATTGTGTATAAAATGTCCAAATATGAGATTAAAATTTTGAAAAATAACCATAGTTTATTTGAAGCAGTCAACATTTAAAATGCAAGTTTGAAACTAAGGTGCTATCGGAAACTAAATATATCTCGACACAAAAAATCTGGTGTGACCAGCACAGTGCGCAACTTTCTCTTACCGAAGGGTAAGAGAGAAGTTGTGTGCTGTGCGCCAGTCACACCAGATTTTTTTGTCTTGCATCTGAGAACATTTGGACGCCGTCCCAATAATTTTCATTTGATTGGAAGCCAATTTAATTGAAATAAATATTTCACACTTAAAACGGAAGGCAAACAAGAGCACATGAAGCTAATGCTTTACCTCTCTCTGTAGGCCTACGGATCAAGGGAAGAAATACATTTAAGATAAATATGATGATTATTATGAAAAAAATCTGAGTAGCAGCGGCGTAACTAGCCTTTGAGGGCGGAGGGGGCGAAGCTCAACAAGGGCGTCGTTTTTTAAGTTGTAATATAATTTAAAAACAAACTATCTGTGTTTTTGGACAATCTATGGAAAGAATATGATAAAATCACCGTCCCTGGGCTATATTTTAGATGCCTTAGGGTAGGGCGCCTATGTCGGTATAGAGGGGCGCCAAAGGCTTGATGCGCCTGGGGTGGAGGGGGCGAGAGCCCCCTTCGCCCCCACCTAGTTACGCTACTGGTTGTAATCAGGGGTGTATATAGAATTTTTTCGGAGGGGCCGAACTCATTTTTATATATCCCCCCTCCCCCCCCCCCCCCCCATTGACAAAAATATTTTTAAAATACAGGATATACCTGATTGGAGAGAAATGGAAATCGATTTTAAAAGAATCAAGTAAAGCATGTATAAAATAAAATTATAGCTTCATAAATTTAACGATGAATAATAAAGAAATAAGTTTGGTCCTTCATATTTTTATATATTACTTTATTTATTATTAATATAAACATGTTTTTATCAGAATATTTAATGTGTTTGTATTTTTATATTGAACATACACGTGAGACATGTGTGTGTACTTGAATTATAAAGCAAATAAAATCAAAGGTGAAAAATATCTTATGAAATGCTAATGAATAATCTGCAGTATATAAATTACAATAAGGAAACACTGATGAGTATAATTGAGACGAAGGGGTAGAGTTAAATTTATTAGAGTTTTAAATAAAAACTTTGTTTGAAGTTTATTTGATAAATGAAATAAAAAAATATTATCAATTGTATATTTTCCGAAAAATTAAAGGTTGACAATCCTTAAATTGAAAAATCTGCCTTTTTAGATGTTATTCAGGACTATTCTCTAATAACAAACGTGAAAATTTAACATCAACAAATGGGAGTTAAAAAGTAAAGTAATAACATCAGCCTTAAAAAAAGCTATTCTCTAAACAAAATTTTAACAGCGACGTTAAATTGTTGCTTTTATCTCAAAGCTGTCAAAATCATAACCTTACTTTTTAGGTTAAAGACGCCATTTTTATGCATTAAATACGGCGTTAAAATATTAAAAGCAACCCCTAGACATGACATTAATTTTTAACACTAATGACTAAATATTAACGCATTGGCTATAGAATAGCAATTTGAAGCAAGGGGGGTGTTAAAATGAATTTACGCTGTTTACAGAGGTTAAAAGTTAACGTTTTTGCTTAAAGAATAGACCTGATTGAGAGTTAACAAAAAATAGAAAACCAATCCAAAAAGTGGAAAGAGAAAATTAAAAGCAAAAGATAACTTTAATCTTTGTGAAGTCTTGAACTTGAATGACCAAATTAAAATTGAATATAAGCTACTGTGTAATGCATTTTGAACACTAACAAAAGAATAATTTAAATTGCAAGCACTATATTGTTCTTAAAAAAGATAAAAGAAAGATTTATTTTCATTTCTAACAAAATATTGAATATAATTTTTACTTTCTCTTACCTATGTATATATGTAATATATATATAGAGAGAAAGTATTGGTTTCATGTCAAAAATTCGATGTCGAGATTTTGATGGATATATACGTTTTGAGGTCCCCTGAATCCAAAAAAGTGATTTTCGCGACATGGTCTGTCTGTGTGTGTGTGTGTCTGTGTGTGTGTGGGTGTGTCTGTGTGTGTGTGTGTGTGTTCAATTTTAAGCATGAAGGAATTGAGCTACGAGGTTGAAATTTTATATTTAAGTTAAACACCCCCGGGACCGGAAAAATAAGCTTTTAATCAAAATCGGCCAAAGAGTACTAGTACTTTACTGATGTACTTTTTCAGTTTTTTTCGATTTTCTCAAAATTCGCTCTAACGATTTTGATTAAAATTCAAAAATCAATTATTTTTTAGATGCTCTTTCAAATGGTATATTCTCGTTTTGCTCTCAAAATTGTTTGAAGCACACTTTACTCTTGTGCTTCATAGGGAAGATAGGAGAAATGGTTGCCATGGTAACAAAATATAAATATTTTCCCATGTTTATAAATTTGACATCTTTAATTCTAATATATTGGCGGAAACTAAATATATGTCGACACAAAAAATCTGGTGTGACAAGCACAGAACACAACTTTCGATTACCGAAGGTAAGAGAAAGTTGTGTGCTGTGCGACAGTCACACCAGATTTTTTATAATCATTTTGGATTAGCGCCAAGAAATCATTTTAAATAAAATTATCTATTGGTAGAAATTGGCCAAGGGCATATGCAGAAAGTTTTGGGGTCAATTTATCACAGAAAATTTAAAGGCAAATTAAAAGTCGTAGGCCTATATCGGAAAAATTAGGACTAAAATGAGAAATTGAAGACCTATTTTTGAGGTCTATAATTTATTTTTTTTTAATTAACAAATCCATTACTTTGAAATTGGAATATTATACTGTATATCCCTATATATAATTTTAATATATTTGAGTAAGGATTCGAAATACATAGAGTACATTGGCGTAGCCAGACATCTTGTTAGGGGGGGGAAACCAATCGTTAGGACGAGAGGGGGTATGCAATTAATTTATACATAGATTAATTATTTATTTAAATTATTTTCCGTATGAAAGCTCATTTAAGAAAAAAAAAAAAAAAAAGGGGGAACACAATAAGAAAAATATAGATATTGATATGTTGATAAAAAATTTTTAGAACAAGACAGGGAGGGGGCATTGCCCAATGTCCCCCGACCCCAACTTCCGCCATAGGACCGAGGCTGAGATACAAGGAGGGTGTCGTAAAGGGGATAATTACCCCCCCGCCCCACGAATTAGAGAAAAATATTTTTTTTTGGGAATTAATTTTTTTTTTTTTTTTAAACATTCACACTTTTTTCTCATTCACACTCACAATCACACACACATTCACACAGTCTTTTCGGCAACTTAGGCCATTTAAGAATTAAATTTTATTTTTAATAAAAAATTTTAAAAATTAAAAATTTGATTTGTTTATATATTCTGGTGCCCGGGAGCCGTGGCTCAGTGAGAAGACATTAGCTTCTTGCACCGGAGTCCCGGGTTCGCTTCCCGTCCCAAGCGAGAAAAATTTATTTCATTTGATTTGACTACAAATCATTTGAAATAAATAGGGATGGGGTTAAATGGCCTTAGATGCCAAAAAAGACCTTAAAAAAAAAATATATTCTGGTAAACAAGTACAGAATGCACCTTGAAATTACCGAAAGTAAGAAAAAGTAAAAACTTGTGTGCTGTGCGATCTGTATCACCATATTACCCCCCCCCCGAGAAACTCCTCTGAATCCGCTCTTCTTTGAAATTGTTTGATATTATTAACAAAAAAAGCCTAAAGTGAACGCGGATGGTCAAAATGTATAATGTGAGATTTATATTGGTGAGGAAAACATCTATTGGCTCCCGGGAATCTTACCCGGGATCTCCAGATTATCCAAATTCCTGTCAGTGGAGGTTTGGACCTCCATTAATATAAAATTAGTTAAAATCACTTGAGTGACATCTCCCAAAATGCAGTTACTTTTGTTTCCAACATCCAAATAAAAAAAATCTGGTGTGACTGGAAAACCATTTTTTTTGGATTCAGGGGACCTCAAAACGATCCATCAAAATCTCGAATTTTTCACATGAATCCAACACTTTCTCACTATATAAGCTTATATATATATATTACATAAATATATATAGGCAAGAGAAAGTACAAATAGAGATATTTTGAAATATTGTAAATAAAAAATATGGAATGCAAGCAAGTTAGCTGGCTGTCAAGCCTTAGTAAACCGGTGGGGGCATGAGGGCACTGTCTGATCAACAGCAGCAACAGAGAGTTGCACGTGTCAGCAAAATAAGGAGTGGGGATGAGTGGAGTGAAGCGAATGAAGGGGAAGAGCCGGCCGGCCGGCCGGCATCGACGCCACTCCTAAAAAAGACCTTCCCCCACTCTCACCCCCCCCCACCCTCTTCACAATGTCCTGATTTACTTTCCTCGCATTCTTATTGCAAAATTAAGATACAGTCCTTAATCATAAATAACTGATTTGGTCACCACCATGGCCATTAACTTAATTACAAATAGATAGGGCTACGTAACTAATATGATAAATATATCAAAAATATACAATCCTAATGAATATTTCTCTGTTTTCAATTAATTATCCTAATACTCTGATAATGAAATGAAAAAATAAATTGGCTAAAAATAGAGCTAAAAGCATTAGTTCCTTTAGTAGGCAACCAAAAATGTCAGTTTGATATTAGGTTGCCTATCTTCTATTTATATTTCTAACTTTCAAAATAAAGTATAGGTTCGATCGAAGGTCAGTCGAAACGTTTGCCTAAACAAATAAATGGATAATTGTTATCGTTAATATACTGTATATAATAGAAATATTTAATGGCATTTGGACATTTTGATTTTCTCCATGTTTGATAATTGAAGTAATTATACCATGTAGAGTTGTAGAATAAAAATTTATATTCTTTAAAATGTATTCTGTTATTTGAATGTGTGGGAGGGGACAGACTAGGATTGTTCACAAACTTCTCTCATCCCACTACATCCGAAAAAATTGTCGGGTTGATAGTGGATATGGATTACCCATTTTGACTTTTGTATGAGAAAACTAAATAGAGACGTGAAACGAATATTAGACTGATTCGAAAATATATCCAGAGGTGTCATTTGGGGCAGGGGGGAGGGGGGGGAATTTGCCTTTTATAGGTCTATTATTCTAAATAAAATATTTCAAAATATATCTGTGGGTACACAAACTGTAAAAAATTAGAAATTTGATTAAATTAAATATCTTTTGGCCAAATTTGTAAGAAAATTATAAGAAAAAAAAAGTTTGCCCTTCCCCCCCCCCCAGGAATATATTGATATTTAGCAATTAATTTAATATTTGCTGATTTATAAATTTTTGAATAAGCAAACAAAAATATTTTTAACATAAAACGATCGGTTTCATTGAGAAATAACAAACAAGACTAGGATTACGTAATTTTTCATTTCCGTATTTGTTACCCTTTCTTTTTTTTAGTCTTTTCGCCATCTTAGGGTACCGGTACTCATTATAATAGCACGATATATATTGGGATCCAGACATAATTATTTATATCATTTAGTATCCGAATGATTTAAATAAATTTATTGGACTGCCTGGGGTGCGAACCTACCTTTAAGATTGTCAATATTGACATATATCAACATCTGTAACCACCAGGACACAGGGAGCGGGGGAGGAATTAGCGCCTTGGCCTCTTTTTGTTTTTCATTTAAGGCCCTGTATATAATTAAATTATTAATTTTTTCATAACTCCTTGCCAAAAACAGCGGTGACATTCCATTTAAAATAATTTCTTTCTTATATTTACATGTATTAAGTTTCGGATTCGAATAATTGTTGCTAGAGTATAAAAGACTCACCTCGCATTGGGAGTTGAAAGTTCACACAATCGATGCCTTCTTCCATCAGCTCACTTTTAAATTCCAATTACACAGGAGAATCACAAATCTGCAAAAGAGAAAATACCGGTAAACTTATACGAATTTCTATGCCCCTCTTCGGATGAAGGGGGAGTCTTGTTAGCTGAATTATGCGGAGTTTTGTTAGATGGATTATGCGGAAAATCAGGGAAAAATTGAGTAAAATAGATCATTTATAATGATTTTTTTTTTGCAATTTAAGGGAAGAAATTCGCCCCCTCGTCCCCCCCACCTTGGATCCGAATGTTCGTATTTTTGAACTTTTCACTCCTCTAGACCACGAAAACGGTATGTGGAAGGCAAGGGCGGATCCAGAGGTTTTTCTCGGAGGGGGGAAATCTGGTGTGACTGGTCGCACAACACACAATTTTTTTCTTAATTTCGGTAATTTAAAGGAGCATTCTGTACTTGTTTGTCAGAATATAAATACAAATCAAATCTTTTAAGTATTAATTTTTAAAATTTTACATTAAAAATACATTTTTTTTTTGAAAAAAAGTATTTTTTTTTAACTCGGGGGGGGGGGGGGGTAAAGGGATAATTACCCCCCCTTGTAGTCGCCCTTGGTGGTAGGGGAAAACGGAGGTCATATTTGCATTCAGGAGGTCATTTCATTTTAGAATCTGAAAAAATTATCTCGTATCTCGAAAAAAATTTTATTTTGCCGATTAGTGATATTAGAGAAGTGAAAAAATTATATTTATTTGTTTATATACCGGTTAATCTTCATATAGTCAGAACTAGTAGGACCTACTCGTATTAATTTCATTATATCTAACATTCATTCTTTTTGTCCTGATAAAATAAAAATGCTAAAGTAAATCATTGTTATTCTATTCATCATGGTTCAAGTCGAACATGGCAGTATTACTCATGATTTGGGGGTACCAAGTTTATGTAAGATTTCTTTTAAAAATATATTGCCTTATCAGTTGTCTATGGTTTGAACTAGGGTTTGGAAAAAACCGGAAAATTTTGAAAACCGGTTTTTCGGTTTTTTACAAAGTGGAAAACCGGTAAACCGGTTTTAAACCGGTTTTTTTTCAACATCTGTTTAGAACCGACCACCATTTTTGGAAGTTAAATTAATTTGTATACAACATAATTTAGAAATATATTATGGCTTGGTACTGAAAAAGATCCCTTGACCCTTAGTATTAATATTAATACATGAGGCAAAATTCCTATCTCAATCCCTATTTACACCTTAATAAACAAAAAAATGTTCCTTAAATAAATTAAGGAAAAAAAAATATTCAAAACAATATTTAATAGAATAATTTTTTAATAACCTGCGACGGACCATTGCCTTTTCTTAATTATGTAAAGAAAATTATTATTATTTTTTATTTTTTAAAACACACACTTTTTTCCCACTCACACTCATGCACACACACCCATTCGCACAGTCTTTTCGGCAACTTAGGCCATATAAGACTTGACGATAACCGTTATATATAGAGATAATATATATCTTTTGGGGGCCGTTTGGTATCCAAATGGCTTAAATAAAATCATTGGACTGCCTGGGGTCCGACCCCGCGACGTTCAGTATAGAAGGTAGGCACGCTACCAACTAGACCAAGCCCGGGGACCACTCCGCTATTATCATATAAAGATTATTTAAGTATTGGAAAAAAAGGGAAAAAATATAGATAATTTATAATTTTTTTTTTTTTAATTTATTTAAAGTCTTTTTCGGCATCTAACGCCATTTAGAACCCATCCCTATTTATTATATTTCAAATGATTGATAGCCAATTCTAATGAAATAAATTTTTCTCGATTGGGAAGGAAAGCGATCCCGAAAACCCCAAGCCACTAGAAGCTAATCTAATGTCTTCTCTCTGAGCCATGGGTCACGGATTAATTTATAAATTGAATACAAGTATTACTGAAGAAAAAATTTAAAAAAAAAAACCGAATTCGGTTTTTCGGGAAAAACTCGGTTTCTCGGTTTTTGAAAATTAGCCAAAAAACCGGTATACCGGTTTCGGTTTCCACCGGTGTCCAAACCCTAGTTTGAACAAAAACACATCAATAAATTGAGAGACTGGACATATATAATGGAGACTAGTCTTTTTGATTCAAGTCATTAAAACATCGATTCCTAATGGCGTCGTAAGTTTATTATATTAATTATTATGTTCAAAAATTAATATTTCAAGGCCTAATTACTCTGTTAAAATATATCCATGAAAGTGAATAAATGTTTAGAAAACAAGTAGGGTTACAAAATTGCACTTAATATACATTGACATTTTAATGACAGACACAAGCATACGCTTTGAACAAGGTCACTCGACAGACAGCTAATTATTTATGTAAATAATTTGCTTATTTCAAATCTTCCTTGATAAAAATTCAAAAACTTAGACAGAAGACCAGAGGAAATAAAGAATTGAAAAATGTGATTAAAAAAAAAAAAATTATTTTACCTATGAAGAAAACTTTCAAATATCCTAAAGTAGCCTTTGGTTTATGTGATGAGAAAATGTGAAAATATTTGCTTCTCTAAATAATTCATTTGTCGGTAATAATCAAAAAAATCTTATGTTTCAATCTCAGAAATTATTTGTTCACTTTCACTAATTTTTTTTTTATTAAAGCGACACTTGCGCAAATAACGCATAGAAGCGGAAAGACGACATAAATACTTTCTCTCAATATTTTTAACTTTAACAGATAAATTTTCATAAAAATGCCGATTTGGGGTAGTTAAGGACCGAATTTCAAAAAACCCTGAAACAATGATTTTAGATTTTAATCTAAGGAAGGTTTTAGCAAAGAAACCAAATTCATATCTTTTTTGGTTTAGAAATTAATGTAAAGTCAAAATTTTACCCATAAATGACCATTTGGGGCCCTTAAAATTGGAATTTCGAAAAATCGCTTCTTAAGTGACGCCTACAAATGTAAGCTACATGCCAAATTACAGCTTTCTAGGCCTTACAGTTTAGGATGTGCGATGATTGTAAGTCAGTCAATCAGTCAGTGAGTTCTCTCTTTGTATAAATAGAGATAGAGATAGAGAAGATATAACTTTTGAGTGTTTTAAGAGGGATGTTTTTAGTTCAAGGCCAATTTAGGGTCTAGGTAACTTCTGTCATTTTTTGGGTGATTCTCAATTATATTTTCAAAAAAATTAAGATCATGGATCATCAAACTTTTTCAATATTATTTTTATATATTAAAAAGGTCGGTAGAGTAATATTCAGAAGCGTCATTTGGGGGGGGGGCAGCAGGGGCAGTGGTCTACTCCAAGGGCTCTGATCTTTTTTTTTTAAATTTTATATTATTCTAAATAAAATATTTATATTTAAGTTAGGCACCTGCTTAGGGCGTGAAAATAAGCTTTTAATCAAAATCGGCCAAAGAGTAGGCCTACTAGTACTTTGCTTATGTACTTTTTCAGTTTTTTTCGATTTTCTCAAAATTCGCTACAACGATTTTGATTAAAATTCAAAAATCAATTATGTTTTAGATTCTCTTTAAAGTGTATATTCTCATTTTGCCATTGAAATCTTCTGATGACCACTTTACTCTATTAGGAAAGATGGGAGAAATGGTTGCCATGGTAACAAAATATAAATATTTTCCCATTCTTAGAAATTTTACATCTTGAATCCTAAAGGTGAGTACACAT
The DNA here is from genome assembly GCA_023213315.1 of Euborellia annulipes. Lineage (NCBI taxonomy): Eukaryota > Metazoa > Arthropoda > Insecta > Dermaptera > Anisolabididae > Euborellia > Euborellia annulipes. The sequence goes on along the minus strand of JAKCPI010000480.1, from coordinate 7,937 downwards.
CTGCGTTCTGCTCCGCTCGCGAGCACCATGTTCGTTAGATTAGTACGGGTTTTGAGATGTTCGCGAGCTGCTCAAACCCGTACTAATCTAACGAACATGGTGCTCGCAAGCGGAGCAGAGCGCAGATGTGTACGCACCTTAATATATCGGCGGAAACTAAATATATGTCGACACATAAAATCTGGTGTGACAAGTACAGAACACAACTTTCGATTACCGAAAGTAAGATAAAGTTGTGTGCTGTGCGACCAGTCACACCAGGGATTTTTTACATTATATTCGCTCTAACTGCGATCGAGTTTATAATTTAATTTTTTTTTCCAAAAGGGAAAGTAGTCCAAAAAAAATTAGGAACCTTTGTCAACGTGAATGTCTGTCGGCAATAATTGGAAAAAAAGTAAAAAGTAATAACACGTGCCATCCCCCTCCCTAAAATCGCACAAATCAGCGATACTTGTTATTTAGATTAAATGCGTTCTTATTTTTTAATTTCCAGCTTTAGTGCAAAATTTTTATCAGGAAAAAGTCTTTAACCAAAAAGAAATTCGGTGTCAGCTTTATTTATTATTATAAGTTAATATTTAATAAGTGCATGATTAAGCGTGTGTATAAACAAATAAGCCAACATCAGGCTAGGCCTATTTCTCTTCCCATTTCCCCTCCATTCGAGGCTTTACAACTCCAAGGCCTCTCTGTCTATTTATCTATAATAATATTAGTCCTCTTGCAAAAAAAAAAAAAAATTTAGTTAACAAATATTATTAAAATTTTTACTTAGGCCCAAACTATTTTACTTTTTTCTCTTCTGACCAATTAAACACAGTTGACTCAGGGGTTCTACTCTTATACGACAAAGAGTTACCCGAGCTAATGCTAATATTTTTTGGAACTCTATGTCAATCTTCTCCGCCTGCCTACCCTTTGAAAGGCCAACTCCTATATTTGGGATTATCGATAAGGAAAGACAAAAAACCCTATTTATATAAATTAGAAAAAGGAACGGGAGCCTTCCGGGAACAGCAGCCAGGTTAAATAAAAATCTTTATATTTCTTTGCCGACGTTTCGGGTGCTAGTCGCACTCATCCTCAGGACTCATCCTTGCTTGCCCTGAGGATGAGTGCGACTAGCACCCGATACGTTGGCAAAGAAATATAAAGATTTTTATTTAACCTGGCTGCTGTTCCCGGTTCCTTTTTCTAATTTGAATATCTACAGCCATTCAATTCAAGAAATTCTATCAACCTATTTATATATTATAAATTATTAAATATCTAATCGTATTCAGAAAAATTCTAATAGTATAACTACACGAATAAAAATTAATGTTCTTTAAACCTATTATGATAATTCCTATTTCCCCCCCCCCGCGCTTTCATTAAGAGATAAAAAACAAACCCAAACCAAAATAGATATATTCTCTAAAACGGTTATCTTCAAAGTCTAAAATGGCCTAAATGGCGAAAAAAGGGGGGGGAAGGGGGGGGGGGGGAGGGGGAGGGAGAAGGAGAGGGAAGGGGAAATTTTAAAAAAAAAAAAAAAAAAAATTCCTATTTAAAACTATTGTCAAAATATATACCGGTAGTGTTTGGGAAAGATGAATTATATAATTTATTTTATGAACAGAAATTATAAAAATAATAAATGAGATAGGATGCCGGGAGAAAGAAACAGGAATGACAGGAATGAAAGTATAATTATAACGCATATAACAGTCAATCATGCGGACAATATAATTTTATCAATTGAGCTGCCATCTATGGACCACTCTATCAACTATTTAAATCAAAACTTAATTGATAAAAATTTCTAATAAATTTCCGAGTTTGAAATATAAAATTTTAATAAAATTTGAAGAAGTTATCATAAAAACTTTAATAATTTTGTTATTCTGTATTTCTTTGAGAATAGTAAAGTTCAAATAGCATTTTGATAAATGACCACTTTTTGGTTAATAGCTATTCCGAATTGGAGTTTTTATAAAAAAATAAAAATAGTTGAGATTAAATACTTTAATTCCTTTCATTTATAGTTAAAGAAGATGCATATACATACCAATTTTAAGTTCAAACATCGAAGAAAGCGAACAAACTCAAGAGGAATATTCCATCACTTGTTAGCACTTACACAAAGCTCAACCCGCCCAAACTAACAATCAACAATGGCTGGCAAAATGAATTAAATTCTAAAAATAGCTTTTAAAAAGATGGAGCTGCTGTCGCACAGACAACAGAAAGACAAGCATCAATTAACAAAAAGGAGGGGGAGTCGTTCAAAAGGAATTAGTTCAAATCAAATGAGCAACTGACTTGTTTCAAAAATAGTCTTATCTTATAAGATATTTTTTTAAGGCCTGTGTAAATTTTGTAAAACCCAATTTTTCTCATAACACAAAAAAATTATTCCAAAATGAGTTTTAAATAAAAGTAGACCTACAACTACGAGTCAGCCGACTTTTTGCCTTGTATTCATGGTCGTAGTCAGAGGCGGGCAGGGGGTAGGCAAAGCCCCCCTGTCTTTTCCCGAAAATTTTTTGTTTATTAAAAACAAATAAATATTTTCCCATTGTGAATTTCTTTTTTTAAATGAGCTTATATAAGGAAAATTTAATAATCTATGTATAATTAACTTTTTTCATTCTAACGAGTTGTTGCCCCCCCCCCTAACAAGATGACTGGCTACGCCCATGCTTGATTATAATACATAGAAATGAGCTTGTGATAAATTCATTCACTAGCGGCTAGGATAAATAAATCCTACCCTATAAAATTCTTTCTATATTTTTGAAATGGTGAAATATGTTTTTTTTATTAAAAGCACTTTGAAGTTGAAATATAAATTTATTTATAATATTTATAAAAAAAAGTATAGGAAATACTCACTATAAATATACATTTATATATACATAATTATACATTAAAAGAAACTCTAATTTCTTTTACATTTACTCTTTGATAACTGATATAAAATGAAAAGACTCATAATCTAGAACTTTTTTAAAATTTTTAAAACTTAAAAGTTATTCTAATATACAGTGAATCATAGGCTTTGGAAGAGCAGAAGCTAGTCTATATTGCCCTCCTTCTCTGGGATTATTCAGAAACAACAGTATAAAGCTCAAAAATTTATTTTAAATATTTTTTCTTTTTGAGCTTGTTGTAATTTGATGGTTTTTCAAAAAAACAATGGTCGAAAAAGACCTTAAAAAAATTTCCCTCCTTGAGAAAAAAAAGATTAATAGGGCTGATTAATAGGAATTTGAACGAATAAAATATTTTTTTATTTAAAATCGTATCAAAGAGCAAATGTTTTATTGATTAAATAGATATTTTCTATTTTAGATCTACAAATTCAATTTTAATCTAAAATGGATAGTTTTTAAATCGACCAAATATTAATTTGTGGTCAATGGATCATTTGTCTATTAGTTTTTTTTTCTAGTTTATAAATATTTTTCAAATGTAGATTATAATATAATATGGAAGAAATCAATTAATTAGGAAAAGAGTTAAAATTATTGTCTATAAAATATAAATACCATAAGAAAGAAAAGTAATCTATACTTATATTGCAGAGTTTTTTATTATTTTCTAATAACAGTTAGAAACAAATTTTCCAACTTTCCATCTTTCCCTGAACAGCTCCATTTCATAAATCATGTCCGGATTCCGCGGCTCTCTAAGTCAAAGCATTGATCTGTCTCCCTGGCTACTTTGGGGATCACTGCCCTTAGATCATAACTAATAGAAAATCTGACAAATTTGTAATATTTTCGTATTATTTATGATTTTTTTAGCAGTAACATATTCATTCATTTCAGGCGTTTTAACGCTAATAGGAACAACAAAATTTACTACAACATCGGTTAATTCTGACAATAAAGGAGTCATAGCGTATTGATCAGTATACGAGTGTAACTATAGAATATTTTTTTTTAAGGTGAATATAATGAGCTGAGAATGAATGAAAAAGAGACAATATTAGTCTTTAAAAAAAAATCATAGGAATTTTTGACCACATCCAAATTTCGCAGTATTACAGAATTTGTAGGCATAAATGAAGGAGAGTAAGAAACTAAGCCATCAGAAAGCTATCATAATGAAGGTGAAATGTTTTAATTAGAGTAAGGAAGAGGTTTGCCAAATAAAAAGAGCCTCTTTAATTAAATAAACTCTTTAATCAGGCGTTTCGACATATATTAACTGTGCCATCATCAGTCTTTCAAGAGTAAAAAAAGTCTTAAACAGACATATACCATACAATAGTTGAATAAAACTTCCAGAATAAGAAACTTCAGCCCAGGGCCGTTCCTGGGTAAGTTGTCGCCTCCGTGCCAGGTCATTTTTGGCGCCCCCCCCCCCAACTAAATTATGAAAATTTTTTTTTTAAAGTGATTAGACCTGTAGTGATTTTCAAGTTTGGCGAATGCTACGGTAGCTTAGATTTTGATAATTCTTTATTTTCTCCACGCGAACTATCACTATTCTCTTTTTCATAGAGAAGGAAAATAAAAAAATATTCATTAATAAAAAAATATTTATTTATTCAAATTACCTCCTAGCTCAATTCTTTCATGATTTCAAATGAACACTGTGTGTGTGTCTGCTTAAAACTGAACACAGAGGAAAATACATTGTTTAAATGAAAGCATAAAAGGATTGAGATAGGAAGGTTGAAATTTTATATTTAAATTAGGCACCCTTTCGGACACTCAAAATAAGCTTTTGAACAAAATCGGCCAAAAAGTACTAGTACTTTACTGATGTACTTTTTCAGTTTTTTTTTTTTTTCAATTTTCTCAAAATTCGCTCCAACGATTTTTATTAAAATTCATAAATCAATTATTTTTTAGATGCTCTTTAAAATGTATATTTTCATTTTGCCCTTGAAACCTTTTAAACATGTAAAACTATATATTGAAACTTGTAATGAACTTTAGAAATAGAGGGAACAAAATACACAAAATTTTTATTTTACTAAATTAAAGCCCATTTCATGTAGATTATACTGTGCAACAAAATGAAACTTTTTTTCTGGTCCCGAGAAAATTCCTTCAGATTCTTAAGTAAAATGACCTCCTGAATCCAAATATGACCTTCGTTTTCCCCCAGCACGTACCGTTTTCGGAGGGTAGCCCTCTACTTATTTCCACCCCTTTTCGTTATATATAGGGCCACGAAAAAAATTTGGAGGGATGAAAAGGAATATTTTAGCCCTAACATTTCTTCAGAAGGTCTAGAGAAGTGAAAAATTAAAAAAACATTAACATTTGGTTCCAAGGGGGGGGGATGTGGGGGAGGATTTTGTCCCTTAAAATGCAAAAAAATCATTAAAAATGATCGATTTTTCTGATTTTTCCCAATTTTTTCACTGATTTTCTAAATATTCCAGCTGACAGACCCATCTCACCCTTCCGTCAATATCCCTCAACTAAAAAAAAATATATTGGATAAAGCGGATGGGCTGTGGGCGATTCCAAAGTCCTTGCAAGAAGATGGAAGATTCACAGGTCAGTTGGTCAAATTGGCAAATATGCGGCTAACTTTCACTTTTTTGGGCTGATCTTTACAAATTTAAACTTAAATATACGAATTCTTCTATGTCCTTCAATATTTCCATATTTTATCTAAAGGGGTAGAAATTATTTCTTGTCAATAATTGAAAAAATTCTTCTTGCAAGGGCTTCGGAATCGCCCACACCCCACCCGCTTTGTCCTATACATTTTTTTTTTAGTTGGGGGATGTTTAAGGAAGGGGTGTGGTGGGTCTGTCGGCTGGAATATGTAGAAAATCAGTGAAAAAATTGGGAAAAATCAGAAAAAAATTGATCATTTTTAATGATTTTTTTGCATTTTAAGGGACAAAATCCTCCCCCACATCCCCCCCCCTTGGAACCAAATGTTAATGTTTTTTAACTTTTCACTTCTCTAGACCTTCTGAAGAAATGTTAAGGCTAAAATATTCCTTTTCATCCCTCCAAATTTTTTTCGTGGCCCTATAATTAACGAAAAGGGGTGGAAATAAATAGAGGGCTACCCCCCGAAAACGGTACGTCATGGGGAAAAAGAAGGTCATATTTGGATTCAGGAGGTCATTTTACTTAAGAATTCACACTTTTTTTCTCATACACACTCACACACACACATTCACACTGTCTTTTCGGCAGCTCAGGCCATATAAGACATTTACGATAACCGTTATTTATGAATTTATATATATTAGGGTCCAGGCATTTTTATTTAAGCCATCTGGTATCCAGATGGCTTAAATAAAATCATCGGACTGCCTGGGGTCCGAACCCGCGACATACTTAAGAATCTGAAGGAATTTTCTCGGGGCTTTTTTTTCTTGTTGCACAGTGTTATTTAGAAAAAATAATTTCTTGAATATCTCATTCCCTTTTGGAGAGTTATTCAAGTTTAATTTAAGTTATTCAAGCCGATAAACTTTTTTGTGCATCCCCTAGGGCAAGAAAAAAAATCTTTGCACGAAAAAGTTTATCGGCTTGAATAACGTCTCTGTCTTAAGAGGTATAATTATGGGGAATATACGGTTAGAAAGAATGAGTTTTCAGCTAAAGATTTCACCATTTATTTTTTTCCTATCATTTTATATTCTCGCGCTGCGGTAAATTCTAATTCGAAAGTTTAAACCCCTGTAGATTCCGAACGGCTAATCAGATCAGACTAAATGGGATGTCATTTGGTGCAGAAAGAAAACCTCTAATAGAATAAGTAAAAAAATCCCGAGTAATTAACTCCAAAATTAGTTTTTTCTCGAAAAACTTCATTTTTAGGCAAAAAAATATCGAAAAATAGCCCTACTTGTGCAACGGATAGCTACTTGACCATAAAAGCTACATTAAATCTAAATATAGTTTTGGAAAGAGTGGTTCAATACCCCCGGACTTTTTTTTCTTATTTTTGATATGACGTCATTTTACCGCATGAGACTACTTAGCGTGATTTTTTTTCAATAGTACTAATTGATTCTCCATCGATTAAAAAACCGTTATCGGTATAAAATTTGACGTAGAATGCGATGGTTATAATAAAAATGCAATACAGTTGGGGCCCCATTGTTAAAAATCGATTTAAAGATTTCAATTGTTGATAACAATGTGAAATCTTTAATAAATTTTGGTGGAACAATTTTTTTCTTTATGTTCACTCTTTTAGCTTTAAAATGGTAAAAAAAGTTTTTTTCTAGCTTAAATAGAACCAGAGTTATGAATTTTTAAAAGTGAGCGTCTAAGCAGAAAATCATCAAATTTTCACATTTTCGACCCTCGATATTTCCCAAAATATTAAAGAAAAAGAAAATCCTCGCGGATGGCTATCTTTTTTTCGTTATAGAACTCGTAAAAAAAATTTCAGCCAAATCAAAAACATGTCGGTCAGAAAGTGTTCGGTTTGTAAAAGAATCACCCATATACGAGAAAGTCTCGGGGAAGTCATTCATTCCCCTTTTATTTTTTTAAATAAAAAAGCTATTTAAAATTTACATTTATTTAACATTTTTTTTTTTTTTTTTTTTTTTTTTTTTTTTTTTTTTTTTTTTTTTTTTTTTTTTTTTGGAGGGGGGCGACATTCTTGTACCCGCGGGGAGCGCCATTCAATATAGTTACGCCAATTATTTCAAATGATTGGCAGCCAATTCTTTTGAAATAAATTTTTCTCACTTGCGACGGACCAAGGACCCAGGCACGAAAATGCCCTTTGGCTTTGAGTCTCCGCCGTCCTTTGGAAGGCGCCTCCGTCGCCCTTTGGCTTTGCGCCTCCGTCGCCCTTTGGGTTTGCGCCCCCGTCGCCCTTTGGCTTTTTGTCTTCGCCTTCCTTTGGAAGGCGCCACCGGCGCCCTTTGGAAGGCGCCTCCGGCGCCCTTGGGGACTGGCGCCTCCGTGCTGGCACGGAGTGCACGCCCGCCAGGAACGGCCCTG
>JAKCPI010000479.1:0-10897 GCA_023213315.1 Euborellia annulipes | reverse complement strand
TATGAAAATTTTGTGGTTCGAACAAAAAAACAAAAAATTTCTATCTTTTATAAAAACAGTTAAATAATCAAATGAGAAATCCAACGGGTCTTCTAAAGAGTTTTTTGGAAGAGTGAATTTGAGAATATAAAAAGTAAAGTATACCTGGACAATTTCAGAATTCATTAATAATTCAGCAAAATTTTTTAGCTTCTCTCTCGGTCGGATCATCTGAAGTTTGAAATATTGGATTTGGTGGTTTTTGGTTCATTGCTTCTTGAATAAAAGTCTCTCCTTTTTTAAGTCTAATAAAAGGACATTTGGGAAACCATCGAGCATGTTCTATCCAAGGGTCATCATCTGGTTGCCAATTTCTAAGTCCTCCATCACAATGAAAACATCGAACCTGTTATATTAATTAATAAATAAGTTAAAAATTAACTTCATCTAAATAAAATTTCAATTTTTATAATTGAATAATATTGTCAATGGAAAAATAATAGGATACTTGCCTCATCCAACATTCCAGAATAATATAAACCAGCATCTGCAAGAACTTCTGGACTTTGTGGAGAATTAATCCAATTAGAAAAAGAATTTAATCTAGATTCCAAAGTTATATATTCAGAATTTTTTGGACCATGATGAACAAGGGCGTCCTAAAACAAAAATTAATTATTATTAAATATGGTTGGAGAAAGGTCAATTTTAGCTGTGGCTCCGAAGACACAATTTATTTAAGCTATTAACTCTGGTAGAGCCCTGCACGGGCCGATTTTTTTTGGCCCGTACCCGCCCGTGACCGTATTTTTTTTGACCTCCTTCCCGAACCAGGCCCGTAATTTTTTCCCATTCTTCAAGCCCGTCCGTACCCGCCAGAAAATTTTTCAAGAATTGCGAGTCAATTTTTCAAATACAATTTATTTTTTTCGAATCCCTCTTATAAAATATTTTGGAGCATTTAGAAATCTATTATTTAGGGGGTTTTAAGGAAATAAAAAATATAAATCGATAAATGAGAAAATAATGAAAAATAATTTGATTAAATTATTTATTAATTAATTTGATCAATGAAAAGAGGGCTCTTTTTGATTTCTGTTTTTTTTTTTTTTTATGTAGAAATTATTTCCAAAATAATAAAGCTTTTTAAAAAAAAAATTTTTTAAAAAATAAACTTTGAAACCATACATTATATATTCTGTTGATAACATGTTTGAAACATCGCAGCTTGAAATCATACATTGTATAATATAACATAAATCTTCTTTTATTTAATAAATAAAAAAATTATTTAAAAATAAAAAATCTTAATTTTTTTTATTATATATTTTCAATTTATAATAAAAAAAATTAAGATTTTTCATGCTCTCAGATGACGGAAAAAAAAAATATTAAAAAAAAATTTATTTTTTTAATTTTTTTTATAGGTCCGTGCCCGCCCGATTTCATTTGCATGCCCGTCCGCCCGTACCCGTTTATTTAAACTTGCTACCCGCCCGTGCCCGCCCGTATTTTTTTCATGGCCTTCAAAACCCGCCCGGCCCGGCCCGCGGGCCGGGCGGGCTACGGGCCTACGGGCCTACCCGTACCCGTGCAGGGCTCTAAACTCTGTCTCATTAGTCAATTATTTAAAAACTTAAGATTCTAGGTTCTACATGGTGCAATGAAACATTAGCCAGTTTCGCCAGTGCTTGGATACTGAGTCACCAAATTTTAATAACACTACTTCTATTTTTTCCTTCCACGTTCCGTTTTCGGGGCCAGCTCCCTACTTATTTCCATCACTTTTAGTTAATCTTAGGGCCATGAATTAAATTTGGAGAGATGAAAAGGAATATTTTAGTCTTAATATTTCTTCAGAAGGTCTAGAGAGGTGAAAAGTTCAAAATCATGTACACATTCTTTTAAGTCGTTCAATATTACAGCCAAAATGCCCCCCCCCCCCCAAATTCTGTCGCCCCTGGGCTAATTCTAACCCCCCCCCCATCATAAATCAGAAGACTAAATGATATAAATATTAAATTTAAATATTCATTCTAATAACAAAAAATATTTGAGATTAAGCTTATTGTTTTTTATTTTTTCTCTTCACTACACGGAATAATAGAATTTTTTTTATAAAAATACAAATCCTGAATTTGACCAACTGTGAAGCGGGGAGTTGTGAATCTTACATCTACTTGAGAGGGCTTAGGAATCGCTCACACCTGACTCGCTTTATCCTATATATTTTTATTTTGTTGAGGGATGTTTAAGGAAGGATGAGGGAGCCCCCCCCCTTTAATCCGCCCATGTTTGATATACCCTTCACTCTGATTGTTAAAACGTTGACAAATCTATTTTTGATTTAAATCCATCCTTTCGCTGCATTTTCTATGCATTTTCTTTTTTATTATATAAATATTTTCATAATTATATTTACCCATGTAGATTCCGTAGTGATTTCTATATTTCCACAGAGTGCTGGATTTTTGATGAATGGACATTGAGGAAAATGTCTTCCATGTTCAATATCTGGATCATCTCCCTCTTCCCAATGACTTAGAATTCCAGAACAAAAAGCACATTGTACCTAAAAATAATTTTTAAATTTTAATATTATCAAGGTATATAAAAAAAACCCTACAGAAAGTTATCACAGATTCTAATTAATTATTTTAAAAATGAAAAAATTTAAGATTCAACTCAAATTGGTTATTTAAGCTAGATAGTAATTTTGCAATTCTCTCTTTCTACTTAAAAATGCTTTTGATTCGCCAATACATGTGTTTACCCAGATAGAATATTATTTATATAATAATATACCTTATCCTTAATATTCGTATAAAAAAACCCAGCTCTTGCCAGTCTTTCAGGGTTCACCGGTACATTTGATGGCCAGGAGTTTAAATAACTCGCTAATCGCACTGCTTCTCTTCTATATATTGATGTCTCATCATTAAATAAATTTATTGTGTAAGGTGTCGATGGAGCTGGAGTGAATTGAAGCGAAGTTCCTGGTCCGGAGGCATTTGATGATGTAGATGACACAGATGGAGGTCCAGATATGGGGGTTGTTGGTAATAGAGGGATATTCCCAGAACGTTCAGGGTCCATAACAAAACGACACAAGGGATTAGCATCGCGATGTCTTGCCATTGCCTGATCTCCGTATTGCCAATCATCAATGATACAACCGCAAGAGAAACATACAACTCTCATTTCAGGACCCGTATAATAAAAGCCAGCTTTGGCTACTCGTTGAGGGTTAACAGTCGCATTTGACGGCCAACTATTAAATGTATCCAATCTTGCACTTTCGTCATTCATTTTTGAGGATTCTATTTATTTATACCTGTAAAAACAGAGTGTCTTGAAGTTATTTGATAATACATCAAATTTTGAATTTAATGAATTTGATTATTGAATTTTTTGGTAATCCCAAATGAATTCTGACGTAAATTTATATATATATTAATGAAATAGACAGAAGTATTGATAATTTATATTTTTCCTAAAACTATTTCATCATATATATATATATATATATATATGGAATCAGCTCAATCAAATGAAATTTATATTTTTATTTTCGTTTATTTTATAGTCACAATGTTACTAGCCACAATATAGGTTTTCAAAATATAAAATCAGATCTTTCAATCCTGTACAAAACGTATATTAATTTTTTGAATATCAATGATTTCTATTATAAAAAAATGATGCAAATTGTTTATTACATTAACCTATATAATTGCAAAATTGTTTTACCCTTTAACAATAAAACATTTAATTAAATCTCTAAAAATTTAATACTTACTTTTTATTTATTAGATAATATTTGTTAAAAATATATTACGATTATCACGTAAACAATTTATCTTATCTAGTACCATTGAATCTAATATGATAAATGACATATGACAATTTAAAAATAAAAAAATACAAAAATATTTAAAAATAAACAATTGTAACTTGTGATGTTGATAATTAAATTTGCTAGTGATATAACGGACAATTATATATATGAAGACTATTATTATTATTATGAAAATATTATTAAAATAATTCTAAAAACAGGAAAAAATTGGTAAAAATGAATTTGAATGAAAATAATTAAGATTTTGCAAGGAGATTTTGAAGGTTTTTTCAAATGGATTCAAAGAACGAGTTCTTAAAGGAACGAAGAACTAATCAGGAATCAGTCAGGAACTAACTTATTTAAAAAAAATGATTTTGTTCAGAAAAATTGAATGCCGGAAGAAAAAATCGAATGAAAATTAATCTTGATCATAGAGTACTTTGGTTATTTATAAGAAATTTTAAAATTCAATTCTAGTTAAACAATTAATTTTTAAATAATAAATTATAAAATTAAATAAAATTTTAATAAATATGCAGTTTAGAAACTAAAATAATACAAAAAAACGACACTTGGTTGGCGCCTCCGTGCCAGGTGATTTTTGGCGCGCGCACCAGCCACCCCCTCGCATGAGGTATAAAAAACAGTTAAAGAATTTAAAAAAAAAGTGCAGGAGGTGGATTTGAACTCGCGAAGTTTGGTTGGAATGGAAAAAAATATAGAATACTTGAGGACGAATTAACCACCTGAGCCACCGATTTATTTAATTTTATTCAGTCAAAATAAGCCATATAAGAAACATGAAATAAAAGAAGTATTAAAAAAATTTTAATATTTCACATATGATATATCATTTTTTAGTATATTTCTATGCAGATTAATAATTTATAATAAAAATTTTAATAGGATACATAGTTTTCAAATAATTCAAAGGACAAAAGTCAGATTGTTTATGCCTTAATATAATTAAAACCAAAAACTCTATCTTACATATGATACATGTCATTAATTCTTGAATTCCCCCTGATTAAAGAGAACTAAAGCCCTTTTAATTATATGATCTAATTTGGGAGTTATTGGCGATCAAAGTTGATGTCATTAAGGTCGAAAATATAAGACTATTTTCGACCTTAATGACATCAACATTCAATTTTCTACATTATCGAAAAAGCTTATTTAGCATTGTCTAATTAAAACCAAATTTTTACCAGAGATTTATAATTAAAAAATGAGTTTTTTTCTAAAGTTTCATTGAGATTGGTAAAGAAATAAATAAAATATTGACTATTTTGTAAATTTAGTTTTAGAATTCGGGATCCCGGATGGGTAAAGAGAGCCGTCTATGAACCGGGTCTAGGCTTCATCTGAGATCCCAAATTCTAAAACTCAATTTACAAAATAGTCAATATTTTATTTATTTCTTTACCAATCTCAATGAAACTTTAGAAAAAACTCATTTTTTAATTATAAATCTCTTGTAAAAATTTGGTTTTAATCAGACAATGCTAAATAATTTTTTCGATAATATAGAAAATTGAGTGCTGATGTCATTAAGGTCGAAAATAGTCTTAACTTTGATCGCCAATAACTCCCAAATTAGATCATATAATTAAAAGGGCTTTAGTTCTCTTTAATCAGGGGGGAATTCAAGAATTAATGACATGTATCATATGTAAGATAGAGTTTTTGGTTTAATTATATTAAGGCATAAACAATCTGACTTTTGTCCTTTGAATTATTTGAAAACTATGTATCCTATTAAAATTTTTATTATAAATTATTAATCTGCATAAAATATACTAAAAAATGATATATCATATGTGAAATATTAAAATTTTTTTAATACTTCTTTTATTTCATATTTCTTATATGGCTTATTTTGACTGAATAAAATTAAATAAATCGGTGGCTCAGGTGGTTAATTCGTCCTCAAGTATTCTATATTTTTTTCCATTCCCAAGTAACCAAACTTCGCGAGTTCAAATCCACCTTCTGCACTTTTTTTTTTTAAATACTATTATCAATTTCCTTTTATTTTTAATGCTAACTTATACTTTCATTTATCTGTCATTATAACGAGAGAAAGGATTTGTGAAATATAAATTTTGGTAACTCTATGTTTAGGAAATTTTGACAAATCTTTTAAATAACTTTTTTTATTTATGTTGTAATGAAGGCCACATTTTTAACCATTTTAATCAATTGCTGGCTGGAGTTGGAGAACGAATCTGGAGGAGCAAATGAGTATGGTATTATCACAGATTAATGATATATCATTAACAGAGTTGGCAGGTTTTATCCCGCCGAGTATAATACACGGTTTTATACATGTATAAAACTATCGCGGATAAAACTAGGCCGATGTATAAAAAGTATAAAACTGTAAAAAACCAACCCCCCCCTGAAAAAACAGCTTAAAAGCTTTTCATATTTTATAATGTTTTAAAGCATTGCCGATGTTGTTTGCTTTTTATTTAGTGAATAATATAATCGAAATGTTAATAATTAAAAAATAAAATTTTATTTGCATTTCCTTCCTCGTCGAGTTTGCGCATGCGCATTCAAGTTTTATACATTTTATACGTTTTATACAAGTTTTATCCGCAATTTTTGTATAAAACTGCAAAAGCGCCGATACGCTAACGTCATCTATAAAGTTACTTAACGAACTAATAATATAATAATTTTCACCTGTACACTTTTTAACATTTTCTACTTTTTGTTTATTCTATGCATCATAAAATTACTTCCTTTCTGCTTCCTTTAAAATTTGTTATTTTTATATAGAATTTATCATTTTACCTAGTTAAAGCAAGTAAATATCATTAATTTTTATAAATATATCTTGTTTTTATGTTCTATTCTTTTTTTTATAATTAATAGGCAAATAATATTATAGATTTAAACATTAAAATTCACCTTTTTATTTCTAGCTCCTTAACCTTAAAGATGTCAGAATCTCCAGAAAAAAATCCTGACGAAGAAAAAATAGATAATGAAAATGACAAAATCAAGCAAGAGTTTAAAAAACCGACAGATTTATTAGCAAATAAAAAACAGAAGAGGCCTTCTTCTTCTACTTCATCATCTCATTCTCATAAAAAAGTCAAAAATAGGCCCTTCACCGGCCGAGCATCTCTCACATCATTCCATCCCTCTTCCATATAAAGAGCCTGAATGGGGGAGGCATCTCAGAAGGAAATTATAATTTTGATGTACTGAAATCAGGTATTTATTTGAAAGAAAATTATTAGATAGAGCCAAATGAAAGCATTTTTAAGCTATTCGGTGTTTCAATCTAATATCTTCAGTCAATGAATCAAAACCTTTCCCCAAAGACAGTTAAATTTTTTTGCATATATATATATATAGATTTCATATTTGCAAAAATTGTCATATTATTATTGAGGATGATTAACAATGAAAATAATAATTTAACAAAAAAGACATTTTTGACATTATTTGTGATAAACATATAACCAAGTATTTATTAATTTAAATAAGCGAAAAATGTAGGTACCGCCGGGATTTGCACCACGGATCTTGTCGATTTACGCTCAACACGCCCTACTGTTGGACCACAGTACGCACTCGCTTATTTAAATTATGATAGATCGCTGATTTCAGTCTACTAGAGAAACGCCGCTCTAATCAAGCGTTCAGATTTCTCCGCTGCTGAGACGCGATCTAGATGGACGTTTTGAGAAATTAACTCAATTATGCAATTAATAAATAAAGAATTATATATATCATGTGTTGGTCCATGAGGTAATTATGAAAAACATATAACCAAGTATTTATTAATTTAAATAAGCGAAAAATGTAGGTACCGCCGGGATTTGCACCACGGATCTTGTCGATTTACGCTCAACACGCCCTACTGTTGGACCACAGTACGCACTCGCTTATTTAAATTATGATAGATCGCTGATTTCAGTCTACTAGAGAAACGCCGCTCTAATCAAGCGTTCAGATTTCTCCGCTGCTGAGACGCGATCTAGATGGACGTTTTGAGAAATTAACTCAATTATGCAATTAATAAATAAAGAATTATATATATCATGTGTTGGTCCATGAGGTAATTATGAAAAACATATAACCAAGTATTTATTAATTTAAATAAGCGAAAAATGTAGGTACCGCCGGGATTTGCACCACGGATCTTGTCGATTTACGCTCAACACGCCCTACTGTTGGACCACAGTACGCACTCGCTTATTTAAATTATGATAGATCGCTGATTTCAGTCTACTAGAGAAACGCCGCTCTAATCAAGCGTTCAGATTTCTCCGCTGCTGAGACGCGATCTAGATGGACGTTTTGAGAAATTAACTCAATTATGCAATTAATAAATAAAGAATTATATATATCATGTGTTGGTCCATGAGGTAATTATGAAAAACATATAACCAAGTATTTATTAATTTAAATAATAATTAATAAATTAATTGCATAATTGAGTTAATTTCTCAAAACGTCCATCTAGATCGCATCTCAGCAGCGGAGAAATCTGAACGCTTGATTAGAGCGGCGTTTCTCTAGTAGACTGAAATCAGCGATCTATCATAATTTAAATAAGCGAGTGCGTACTGTGGTCCAACAGTAGGGCGTGTTGAGCGTAAATCGACAAGATCCGTGGTGCAAATCCCGGCGGTACCTACATTTTTCGCTTATTTAAATTAATAAATACTTGGTTATATGTTTTTCATAATTACCTCATGGACCAACACATGATATATATAATTCTTTATTTATTAATTGCATAATTGAGTTAATTTCTCAAAACGTCCATCTAGATCGCGTCTCAGCAGCGGAGAAATCTGAACGCTTGATTAGAGCGGCGTTTCTCTAGTAGACTGAAATCAGCGATCTATCATAATTTAAATAAGCGAGTGCGTACTGTGGTCCAACAGTAGGGCGTGTTGAGCGTAAATCGACAAGATCCGTGGTGCAAATCCCGGCGGTACCTACATTTTTCGCTTATTTAAATTAATAAATACTTGGTTATATGTTTTTCATAATTACCTCATGGACCAACACATGATATATATAATTCTTTATTTATTAATTGCATAATTGAGTTAATTTCTCAAAACGTCCATCTAGATCGCGTCTCAGCAGCGGAGAAATCTGAACGCTTGATTAGAGCGGCGTTTCTCTAGTAGACTGAAATCAGCGATCTATCATAATTTAAATAAGCGAGTGCGTACTGTGGTCCAACAGTAGGGCGTGTTGAGCGTAAATCGACAAGATCCGTGGTGCAAATCCCGGCGGTACCTACATTTTTCGCTTATTTAAATTAATAAATACTTGGTTATATGTTTTTCATAATTACCTCATGGACCAACACATGATATATATAATTCTTTATTATTTGTGATTTATTTTATAAAATCATTTGGTTACCTGAATTCCCTAATATATATGGTTTCTAAATACTGAGTATCGTTAAAAGTCTATATGGCTTAAGATGCCGATAAGACTTTGAAAAAATCATTTGTAAACCAAATGGTATAAATTTCCGTACCTGGCCCCAATCGTATTTAAAAACTTAGTAACTTTTAAAGTCTTTATGGCCTGAAATGACTGAAAAAATATTTAATAGTTTTTACTTTCTCGTATAGAAAAAGTATTGTAATCGTAAAAAAATTCGACTTCGATATTTTGATGTTTCTCCACGTTTTAGACCTCCCGGAGTCCAAAAAATACCATTTTGGGCATTATGTCTGTGTGTGTGTGTGTGTGTGTGTGAACACGATTGCCTAGAAACCAAAGCAGCTAGATCGATGAAATTTGGTATATGCTCCTTACACTAAAATTGTAGACTTCTATCAACTTTTGGAGTAAATACTTCACTTGGAAGTAGTACTTTACCTAATAAGTTTTTTCAAAAATTTTGAAATTTTCAACTTTGTAATATTATGATAAAATACTCAATTTTAAAAAGTTTTTATTTTGACATTTTTCCGAAAACTGAATAGTTTTTGAAATGATCACAGAAGAAAACGACATTTTTCGTTAATTTTGGAAAGAAAAATCAAAACAAAATCATACAGGTGTCATTAAAAAACATGTAAATATAAACAAATGAATTTGTGACACACCCCCAGACGTAATTCCAAAAGAATATACGAGAAAGTCTCGGGGAAGTCATTCCCCATATTTTATATTATAATTACTAAATTACACCCATACTGTAGCCGGTAGATTAAAGTTAGTGATTATGTCAACAATATCTCATTGACCACTAAATTATTGTCGATTTTAAATAATTTTTGATTTTTTTTAAATTTCATTTAAGGTCTTTTTTGGCATCGAAGGCCATTTAGACCCCGCCTCTATTTCAATTGGATTGGTAGCCAAGTGTCGCTTGAGACGGGATTCGAACCCGCAACCCTTGGTACAGAAGGCCAGCACGCTTACCCCTACACCAAGGCCCGAGGGCTAATGTTTGATTTAAGTGTATAAATGTCAATAACCTTAAAGCCCAGAGGATTTGAGTTTGGATCCCAGGCTGTTAGATTATTATTTGGATTCCAAATGAAATAAATAAATTTTTCTGGACCAAGAAATTTTTATTCGATTGAGAACGTTTTTCCAATCTTTTTTATTTATTAACTTTTTTTCAATATAGTTGTTAATATTCGTTAATTTCTAAAGAATGTGTATTTTTTTAAAATTTCTTTTAGGAAAAATAATTGAAAATTTAGTTGTCAAGTCCAAGTCATTTTATACTTTTGGAAGACAAGGCAATTGTGATTTTCCAATGCTTAATCCGACCATCTCTAGGTACCATGCAATATTTCAATTCCGAAAAGATCCATCAACTGAGGCTGGATTTTATTTATTTGATTTGGGTAGTACACATGGTACTTTTTTTAAATAAAAAAAAGATTCCGGCCAATACATATGTTCGTATGCGGGTAAATAACTTTAATTATTTTTTAATTTCATAAATTTCTGTTTTTCTAAACTTATAATCTTTTTTTTAAAGATCTATTTCTTCAAATATGAACATGCTTTTTGGATTTAAAATTCTTGAGTAAATATCTTTCAAGTGGTTTAAAGTTTTTTTTT
>JAKCPI010000478.1:0-55180 GCA_023213315.1 Euborellia annulipes | reverse complement strand
CTGGTGTGACTGGCGCACAGCACACAACTTTCTCTTACCTTCGGTAATCGAAAGTTGTGTACTGTGCTTGTCACCTCAGATTTCTCGTGTCGAAATATATTTAGTTCCCGACAGTACGGTACATTTGAATTCAGATGTAAAATTTATAAGTATGGGAAAATATTTATATTTTGTTACCATGGCAACCATTTTTCCTATCTTTTCTATGAAACACAAGAGTAAAGTGGTCTTCAGAAGATTTCAATGGCAAAATGAGAATATACATTTTAAAGAGCATCTAAAAAATAATTGATTTTTTGAATTTTAAAAAAAATCGTTGGAGCAAATTTTGAGAAAATCGAAAAAAACTGAAAAAGTACATCAGTAAAGTACTAGTACTCTTTGGCCGATTTTGATTAAAAGCTTATTTTTCCGGTCCCGGGGGGTGTTTAACTTAAATATAAAATTTCAACCTCGTAGCTCAATTCCTTCATCCTTAAAATTGAACACACACCCACACACCCACAGACAGACCATGTCGCGAAAACCACTTTTTTGGATTCAGGGGACCTCAAAACGTGAAGATCCATCAAAATCTCGACATCGAATTTTTGACATGAATCCAATACTTTCTCTCTATATATATATTACATATATACATAGGTAAGAGAAAGTAAAAATATGAAAATTTTGTGGTTCGAACGAAAAAACAAAAGATTTCTATCTTTTATAAAAACAGTTAAATAATCAAATGAGAAATCCAACGGGTCTTCTAAAGAGTTTTTTGGAAGAGTGAATTTGAGAATATAAAAAGTAAAGTATACCTGGACAATTTCAGAATTCATTAATAATTCAGCAAAATTTTTAGCTTCTCTCTCGGTCGGATCATCTGAAGTTTGAAATATCGGATTTGGTGGTTTTTGGTTCATTGCTTCTTGAATAAAAGTCTCTCCTTTTTTAAGTCTAATAAAAGGACATTTGGGAAACCATCGAGCATGTTCTATCCAAGGGTCATCATCTGGTTGCCAATTTCTAAGTCCTCCATCACAATGAAAACATCGAACCTGTTATATTAAGTAATAAATAAGTTAAAAATTAAATTCATCTAAATAAAATTTCAATTTTTATAATTGAATAATATTGTCAATGGAAAAATAATAGGATACTTGCCTCATCCAACATTCCAGAATAATATAAACCAGCATCTGCAAGAACTTCTGGACTTTGTGGAGAATTAATCCAATTAGAAAAAAGAATTTAATCTAGATTCCAAAGTTATATATTCAGAATTTTTTGGACCATGATGAACAAGGGCGTCCTAAAACAAAAATTAATTATTATTAAATATGGTTGGAGAAAGGTCAATTTTAGCTGTGGCTCCGAAGACACAATTTATTTAAGCTATTAACTCTGGTAGAGCCCTGCACGGGCCGATTTTTTTTGGCCCGTACCCCTCCGTGACCGTATTTTTTTTGACCTCCTTCCCGAACCAGGCCCGTAATTTTTTCCCATTCTTCAAGCCCGCCCGTACCCGCCAGAAAATTTTTCAAGAATTGCGAGTCAATTTTTCAAATACAATTTATTTTTTTTCGAATCCCTCTTATAAAATATTTTGGAGCATTTAGAAATCTATTATTTATGGGATTTTAAGGAAATTAAAAATATAGATCCATAGTGAAATGAGTAATTAAAAATAATTAGATTAAAATATTTATTAATAAATCTTACATCTGATCAATGAATAGAGGGCTTCACTTTTTGAATTCTGTTTTTTTTTTTTTTTTTTTTTTTTTATGTCGAAATTATTTCCAAAATAATAAAGCTCTTTTTAAATAAAATATTTTATATAAAATAACCTTGAAACCATACATTATATATTCTGTTTTTTTTTTTTTTTTTTTTTTAAAAACATTCACACTTTTTACTTTCTCTTACCTATGTATATATGTAATATATATAGAGAGAGAAAGTATTGGATTCATGTCAAAAATTCGATGTCGAGATTTTGATGGATCTTCACGTTTTGAGGTCCCCTGAATCCAAAAAAGTGGTTTTCGCGACATGGTCTGTCTGTGTGTGGGTGGGTGTGTGGGTGGGTGTGTGGGTGGGTGTGTGGGTGTGTGTGTGTGTGTTCAATTTTAAGCATGAAGGAATTGAGCTATGAGGTTGAAATTTTATATTTAAGTTAAACACCCCCGGGACCGGAAAAATAAGCTTTTAATCAAAATCGGCCAAAGAGTACTAGTACTTTACTGATGTACTTTTTCAGTTTTTTTCGATTTTCTAAAAATTTGCTCCAACGATTTTTTTTTTAAATTCAAAAATCAATTATTTTTTAGATGCTCTTTAAAATGTATATTCTCATTTTGCAATTGAAATCTTCTGAAGACCACTTTACTCTTGTATTTCATAGGGAAGGATAGGAGAAATGGTTGCCATGGTAACAAAATATAAATATTTTCCCATACTTATAAATTTCACATCTGAATTCATATGTTCCGTACTGTCGGGAACTAAATATATTTCGACACGAAAAATCTGGTGTGACAAGCACAGAACACAACTTTCGATTACCGAAGGTAAGAGAAAGTTGTGTGCTGTGCGCCAGTCACACCAGATTTTTTCTCATTCACACTGTCTTTTCGGCAGCTCAGGCCATATAAGACATTTACGATAACCGTTATTTATGAATTTATATATATTAGGGACCAGGCATTTTTATTTAAGCCATCTGGTATCCAGATGGCTTAAATAAAATCATCGGACTGCCTGGGGTCCGAACCCGCGACGTTTGGTATATGAGGTTAGCACGCTAACCTCTACACCACGCCCCGTGGGCATTATATTCTGTTGATAACATGTTTGAAACATCGCAGCTTGAAATCATACATTGTATAATATAACATAAATCTTCTTTTATTTAATAAATAAAAAAATTATTTAAAAATAAAAAATCTTAATTTTTTTTATTATATATTTTCAATTTATAATAAAAAAAATTAAGATTTTTCATGCTCTCAGATGACGGAAAAAAAATATTTATTTTTTTTATAGGTCCGTGCCCGCCCGATTTCATTTGCATGCCCGTCCGCCCGTACCCGTTTATTTAAACTTGCTACCCGCCCGTGCCCGCCCGTATTTTTTTCATGGCCTTCAAAGCCCGTCCGGCCCGGCCCGCGGGCCGGGCGGGCTACGGGCCTACGGGCCTACCCGTACCCGTGCAGGGCTCTAAACTCTGTCTCATTAGTATTATTTAAAAACTTAAGATTCTAGGTTCTACATGGTGCAATGAAACATTAGCCAGTTTCGCCAGTGCTTGGATACTGAGTCACCAAATTTTAATAACACTACTTCTATTTTTTCCTTCCACGTTCCGTTTTCGGGGCCAGCTCCCTACTTATTTCCATCACTTTTAGTTAATCTTAGGGCCATGAATTAAATTTGGAGAGATGAAAAGGTATATTTTAGTCTTAATATTTCTTCAGAAGGTCTAGAGAGGTGAAAAGTTCAAAATCATGTACACATTCTTTTAAGTCGTTCAATGCCCTCGGGGCATGGCGTAGAGGTTAGCGTGCTAACCTCATATACCAAACGTCGCGGGTTCGGACCCCAGGCAGTCCGATGATTTTATTTAAGCCAATTGGATACCAAATTGCTTAAATAAGAATGCCTGGACCCCATATATGTATATTTATCAATAACGGATATCGTAAAAAGTCTTATATGGCCTGAGTTGCCGAAAAGACTGTGTGAATGTGTGTGTGAGTGTGAGTGTGAATGAGAAAAAAGTGTGAATGTTTTTTATAAAAAAAAAAAAAAAAAAAAGTCGTTCAATATTACAGCCAAAATGCCCCCCCCCCCCCAAATTCTGTCGCCCCTGGGCTAATTCTAACCCCCCCCCCATCATAAATCAGAAGACTAAATGATATAAATATTAAATTTAAATATTCATTCTAATAACAAAAAATATTTGAGATTAAGCTTATTGTTTTTTATTTTTTCTCTTCACTACACGGAATAATAGAATTTTTTTTATAAAAATACAAATCCTGAATTTGACCAACTGTGAAGCGGGGAGTTGTGAATCTTACATCTACTTGAGAGGGCTTAGGAATCGCTCACACCTGACTCGCTTTATCCTATATATTTTTATTTTGTTGAGGGATGTTTAAGGAAGGATGAGGGAGCCCCCCCCCCCCCTTTAATCCGCCCATGTTTGATATACCCTTCACTCTGATTGTTAAAACGTTGACAAATCTATTTTTGATTTAAATCCATCCTTTCGCTGCATTTTCTATTTTTATTATATAAATATTTTCATAATTATATTTACCCATGTAGATTCCGTAGTGATTTCTATATTTCCACAGAGTGCTGGATTTTTGATGAATGGACATTGAGGAAAATGTCTTCCATGTTCAATATCTGGATCATCTCCCTCTTCCCAATGACTTAGAATTCCAGAACAAAAAGCACATTGTACCTAAAAATAATTTTTAAATTTTAATATTATCAAGGTATATAAAAAAAAACCCTACAGAAAGTTATCACAGATCAGTGGCGGCTCGTGACCGAGACAACTGGGTAGGCGACAAATATATATATTACTTACGAAAAATAGAAAAAAATAAAGAAAAAAGGCGTATTTATTTATTTTTGTAAATTAAATCTATTCGCCTATCTTTTAATTTAGAAAATAATTCAATAATTTGATCTGTGAAGTTATCTTGTTTCGAAATTTGAACTAATAAATCTTCATGAGAAATTGCGCTCTACGGTAACACTTGTCATCGGCTTGGCATAGGCTACTTAGTTCATCGCCTAACCGTTCGACTTATAGCGCTAGCTATCAATGCTGTGCGCATGCGCGACTGTCTAGGGGCCGATAGTATAACGCTCGGTCAAGTCAACTTTTGAACGCCGGTCAAGGGAACCTCGGTCAACATTTGACCGCAGTCAAATCTAGTTCCGTAGTATAAAAAAAATGAACTCCGGTCCCATGACCGAAGCTCATACCATTGACAAACTGGCCTGTTGCTAACTTCATATTTATTTTGAATGCATTTTTATGATTTTTGAGTTGCTGTCAGCTTGCTGTTTTAAAATTATTGCTAAGATGGCCAAATTTAAACATCAGTAAAGGGGCATATAAAAATATAAATAAATAAATAAATCGAAACACCAATGACCAGGGGGGGTCTTGATTAAAAATTAGTTATATATGGAGCAACAAAAATTTCCAGAGAACGCAAAAATATTGTAATATTTTTTTTTTTTTTTAATTTCAACAAAAAAACAATTTACAAATATAATACAAAAAAAATGGTATTATTTTATTTTGGCATCTTTCTCATTTGAGTGAATTTTTTTAGTAGATTGCTGTCAAAAAACACGTTTAGCCACCTCAATTCTAGCCTATTATCTATCAATTATAGTTTATAATATATATTCCGTCAAATCCGATTTGTCGACTCCTCCCAATCAAGCAATCATATCAAACATAATAGTAGACACGATTACAAATATATTATTTTATTCGAATAACTTTTCTTTTTAAAAGAAAAAAAAAAAAAAAAAAAGAAAAAGGCCTGAGGACTAAAGCTTTTTGCTAAAAAATAAATAATATATATAATAATATTATTTTTTATTTATTAATATTTATTCCCTTATTATTAATATAAAATTTATTATTATTATTTTGTGAATATTTATATAATTTTAAAATTTTACCAACATTACTATTATTTATACTTTAAATTAAAATATATTGTCAATTTTATAATAAACTGTATTTTTACTTTGTTTGGTATTTATATTTTTGAATAATGTTTTAGGTTATGTATTTAAAAATACGTGATCACATATGGCCAGCTGTCAAAATTGGCTATTTGAACTCCGGTCAAAAATTTGACTGGCCGAATTCGGCCGGTCAAGTTGAACCTCGGTCAAAGCTGATTTGACTGGCGGTCAAGTTTTATACTACGCAATTCTCGGTCAAATCGCCTGTTGACCGAGGTTCAAACTTTGAACTAGCTTTATACTATCGGCCCTAGAAATGTGGGCAGCGGAGTGTGGAGTACAGGCAGTAAATAGGCAAAGAAAAATATCGCCTTTACTTTATAAATACGAGGTTCTGAAGTGTTTCAATTTTTTTTTTTTTTGCAAAATCATATATATTAATTAATAAATATAGTAATTATTTTATGAAACTAAATATTTTTAAACTTAATAAATATAAAATTGATAAATATTTTTCATCTGTATATTTATAAGGTAGGCGTCGCCTACCTTGCCTACCCTAGCGAGCCGCCACTGTCACAGATTCTAATTAATTATTTTAAAAATGAAAAAATTTTAGATTCAACTCAAATTGGTTATTTAAGCTAGATAGTAATTTTGCAATTCTCTCTTTCTACTTAAAAATGCTTTTGATTCGCCAATACATGTGTTTACCCAGATAGAATATTATTTATATAATAATAATTACCTTATCCTTAATATTCGTATAAAAAAAACCCAGCTCTTGCCAGTCTTTCAGGGTTCACCGGTACATTTGATGGCCAGGAGTTTAAATAACTCGCTAATCGCACTGCTTCTCTTCTATATATTGATGTCTCATCATTAAATAAATTTATTGTGTAAGGTGTCGATGGAGCTGGAGTGAATTGAAGCGAAGTTCCTGGTCCGGAGGCATTAGATGATGTAGATGACACAGATGGAGGTCCAGATATGGGGGTTGTTGGTAATAGAGGGATATTCCCAGAACGTTCAGGGTCCATAACAAAACGACACAAGGGATTAGCATCGCGATGTCTTGCCATTGCCTGATCTCCGTATTGCCAATCATCAATGATACAACCGCAAGAGAAACATACAACTCTCATTTCAGGACCCGTATAATAAAAGCCAGCTTTGGCTACTCGTTGAGGGTTAACAGTCGCATTTGACGGCCAACTATTAAATGTATCCAATCTTGCACTTTCGTCATTCATTTTTGAGGATTCTATTAATATTTATTTATACCTGTACAAAACAGAATGTCTTGAAGTTATTTGATAATACATCAAATTTTGAATTTAATGAATTTGATTATTGAATTTTTTGGTAATCCCAAATGAATTCTGACGTAAATTTATATATATATATTAATGAAATAGACAGAAGTATTGATAATTTATATTTTTCCTAAAACTATTTCATCATAGAATATATATATATATATATGGAATCAGCTCAATCAAATGAAATTTATATTTTTATTTTCGTTTATTTTATAGTCACAATGTTACTAGCCACAATATAGGTTTTCAAAATATAAAATCAGATCTTTCAATCCTGTATATTATTAATTTTTTGAATATCAATGATTTCTATTATAAAAAAATGATGCAAATTGTTTATTACATTAACCTATATAATTGCAAAATTGTTTTACCCTTTAACAATAAAACATTTAATTAAATCTCTAAAAATTTAATACTTACTTTTTATTTATTAGATAATATTTGTTAAAAATATATTACGATTATCACGTAAACAATTTATCTTATCTAGTACCATTGAATCTAATATGATAAATGACATATGACAATTTAAAAATAAAAATACAAAAATATTTAAAAATAAACAATTGTAACTTGTGATGTTGATAATTAAATTTGCTAGTGATATAACGGACAATTATATATATGAAGACTATTATTATTATTATGAAAATATTATTAAAATAATTGTAAAAACAGGAAAAAATTGGTAAAAATGAATTTGAATTAAAATAATTAAGATTTTGAAGGTTTTTTCAAATGGATTCAAAGAACGAGTTCTTAAAGGAAGGAAGAACCGGGAAGAACTAATCACGAACCAGTCAGGAACTAACTTATTTAAAAAAAATGATTTTGTTCAGAAAAATTGAATGCCGGAAGAAAAAAATCGAATGAAAATTAATCTTGATCATAGAGTACTTTGGTTATTTATAAGAAATTTTAAAATTCAATTCTAGTTAAACAATTAATTTTTAAATAATAAATTATAAAATTAAATAAAATTTTAATAAATATGCAGTTTAGAAACTAAAATAATACAAAAAAAACGACACTTGGTTGCCGCCTCCGTGCCAGGTGATTTTTGGCGCGCGCACCAGCCACCCCCTCGCATGAGGTATAAAAAACAGTTAAACAGAATTAAAAAAAAAAGTGCAGGAGGTGGATTTGAACTCGCCAAGTTTGGTTGGAGTGGAAAAAAATATAGAATACTTAAGGACGAATTAACCACCTGAGCCACCGATTTATTTAATTTTATTCAGTCAAAATAAGCCATATAAGAAACATGAAATAAAAGAAGTATTAAAAAAATTTTTAATATTCCACATATGATATATCATTTTTCATTACTTTCTATGAGGATTAATAATTTATAATAAAAATTTCAAAAGCATCCATAGTTTTTAAATAATTCAATGGGCAAAAGTCTGATTGTTTATGCCTTGATGTAATTAAACCAAAAACTCTATTTAACATATGATACATGTTATTAATTCTTGAATTCCCCCTGATTCCAGAGAACTAAAGCCCTTTTAATTATATGATCTAATTTGGGAGTTATTGGCGATCAAAGTTGATGTCATTAAGGTCGAAAATATAAGACTATTTTCGACCTTAATGACATCAACATTCAATTTTCTACATTATCGAAAAAGCTTATTTAGCATTGTCTAATTAAAACCAAATTTTTACCAGAGATTTATAATTAAAAAATGAGTTTTCTTCTAAAGTTTCATTGAGATTGGTAAAGAAATAAATAAAATATTGACTATTTTGTAAATCGAGTTTTAGAATTCGGGATCCCGGATGGGTAAAGAGAGCCGTCTATGAACCGGGTCTAGGCTTCATCTGAGATCCCGAATTCTAAAACTCAATTTACAAAATAGTCAATATTTTATTTATTTCTTTACCAATCTCAATGAAACTTTAGAAAAAAACTCATTTTTTAATTATAAATCTCTTGTAAAAATTTGGTTTTAATCAGACAATGCTAAATAATTTTTTCGATAATATAGAAAATTGAGTGTTCATGTCATTAAGGTCGAAAATAGTCTTAACTTTGATCGTCAATAACTCCCAAATTAGATCATATAATTAAAAGGGCTTTAGTTCTCTTTAATCAGGGGGAATTCAAGAATTAATGACATGTATCATATGTAAGATAGAGTTTTTGGTTTAATTATATTAAGGCATAAACAATCTGACTTTTGTCCTTTGAATTATTTGAAAACTATGTATCCTATTAAAATTTTTATTATAAATTATTAATCTGCATAAAATATACTAAAAAATGATATATCATATGTGAAATATTAAAATTTTTTTAATACTTCTTTTATTTCATATTTCTTATATGGCTTATTTTGACTTAATAGAATTAAATAAATTTGTGGCTCAAGTGGTTAATGTGTCCTCAACAAATCTATAATTTTTTCCATTCCCAAGTAACCAAACTTCGCGAGTTCAAATCCACCTTCTGCACTTTTTTTTTTTAAATACTATTATCAATTTCCTTTTATTTTTAATGCTAACTTATACTTTCATTTATCTGTCATTATAACGAGAGAAAGGATTTGTGAAATATAAATTTTGGTAACTTTATGTTTAGGAAATTTTGACAAATTTTTAAATAACTTTTTTTTTATTTATGTTGTAATGAAGGCCACATTTTTAACCATTTTAATCAATTGCTGGCTGGAGTTGGAGAACGAATCTGGAGGAGCAAATGAGTATGGTATTATCACAGATTAATGATATATCATTAACAGAGTTGGCAGGTTTTATCCCGCCGAGTATAATACACGGTTTTATACATGTATAAAACTATCGCGGATAAAACTAGGCCGATGTATAAAAAGTATAAAACTGTAAAAACCAACCCCCCTGAAAAAACAGCTTAAAAGCTTTTCATATTTAATAATGTTTTAAAGCATTGACGATGTTGTTTGCTTTTTATTTAGTGAATAATATAATCGAAATGTTAATAATTAAAAAATGAAATTTTATTTGAATTTCCTTCCTCGTCGAGTTTGCGCATGCGCATTCAAGTTTTATACATTTTATACGTTTTATACAAGTTTTATCCGCAATTTTTGTATAAAACTGCAAAAGCGCCGATACGCTAGCGTCATCTATAAAGTTACTTAACGAACTAATAATATAATAATTTTCACCTGTACACTTTTTAACATTTTCTACTTTTTGTTTATTCTATGCATCATAAAAATACTTCCTTTCTGCTTCCTTTAAAATTTGTTATTTTTATCTAGAATTTATCATTTTACCTAGTTAAAGCAAGTAAATATCATTAATTTTTATAAATATATCTTGTTTTTATGTTCTATTCTTTTTTTATAATTAATATGCAAATAATATTATAGATTTAAACATTAAATTCACCTTTTTATTTCTAGCTCCTTAACCTTAAAGATGTCAGAATCTCCAGAAAAAAATCCTGACGAAGAAAAAATAGATAATGAAAATGACAAAATCAAGCAAGAGTTTAAAAAACCGACAGATTTATTAGCAAATAAAAAACAGAAGAGGCCTTCTTCTTCTACTTCATCATCTCATTCTCATAAAAAGTCAAAAATAGGCCCTTCACCGGCCGAGCATCTCTCACATCATTCCATCCCTCTTCCATATAAAGAGCCTGAATGGGGAGGCATCTCAGAAGGAAATTATAATTTTGATGTACTGAAATCAGGTATTTATTTGAAAGAAAATTATTAGATAGAGCCAAATGAAAGCATTTTTAAGCTATTCGGTGTTTCAATCTAATTTCTTCAGTCAATGAATCAAAACCTTTCCCCAAAGACAGTTAAATTTTTTGCATATATATATAGATTTCATATTTGCAAATATTGTCATATTATTGAGGATGATTAACAATGAAAATAATAATTTAACAAAAAAGACATTTTTGACATTATTCGTGATTTATTTTATAAAATCATTTGGTTACCTGAATTCCCCAATATATATGGTTTCTAAATACTGAGTATCGTTAAAAGTCTATATGGCTTAAGATGCCGATAAGACTTTGAAAAAATCATTTGGAAACCAAATGGTATAAATTTCCGTACCTGGCCCAATCGTATTTAAAAACTTAATAACGTTTAAAGTCTTTATGGTCTGAAATGCCAGAAAAAATATTTAATAGTTTTTATATTATTGGTTACTAAATTACACCCATACTGTAGCCGGTAGATTTTTTTTTTTTTTTTTTTTTTTTTTTTTTTTCTTTTAAAAAAACATTCACACTTTTTCTCATTCACACTCACACTCACACACACATTCACACAGTCTTTTCGGCAACTCAGGCCATATAAGACTTTTTACGATATCCGTTATTAATAAATATACATATATGGGGTCCAGGCATTCTTATTTAAGCCATTTGGTATCCAATTGGCTTAAATAAAATCATCGGACTGCCTGGGGTCCGAACCCGCGACGTTTGGTATATGAGGTTAGCACGCTAACCTCTACACCATGCCCCGAGGGCTAGCCGGTAGATTAAATATAGTGATTATGTCAACAATATCTCATTGACCACTAAATTGTCGATTTTAAATAATTTTTTTTTTTTTTTTTTTTTTTAAACATTCACACTTTTTTCTCATTCACACTCACACTCACACACACATTCACACTGTCTTTTCGGCAGCTCAGGCCATATAAGACATTTACGATAACCGTTATTTATGAATTTATATATATTAGGGTCCAGGCATTTTTATTTAAGCCATCTGGTATCCAGATGGCTTAAATAAAATCATCGGACTGCCTGGGGTCCGAACCCGCGACGTTTGGTATATGAGGTTAGCACGCTAACCTCTACACCACGCCCCGTGGGCTTTTGATTTTTTTAAAATTTCATTTAAGGTCTTTTTCGGCATCGAAGGCCATTTAGACCCCGCCTCTATTTCAATTGGATTGGTAGCCAAGTGTCGCTTGAGACGGGATTCGAACCCGCGACCCTTGGTACAGAAGGCCTGCACGCTTACCCCTACACCAAGGCCCGAGGGCTAATGTTTGATTTAAGTGTATAAATGTCAATAACCTTAAAGCCCAGAGGATTTGAGTTTGGATCCCAGGCTGTTAGATTATTATTTGGATTCCAAATGAAATAAATAAATTTTTCTGGACCAAGAAATTTTTATTTCGATTGTGAACGTTTTTCCAATCCTTTTTATTTATTAACTTTTTCAATATAGTTGTTAATATTCGTTAATTTCTAAAGAATGTGTATTTTTTAAAATTTCTTTTAGGAAAAATAATTGAAAATTTAGTTGTCAAGTCCAAGTCATTTTATACTTTTGGAAGACAAGGCAATTGTGATTTTCCAATGCTTAATCCGACCATCTCTAGGTACCATGCAATATTTCAATTCCGAAAAGATCCATCAACTGAGGCTGGATTTTATTTATTTGATCTGGGTAGTACACATGGTACTTTTTTAAATAAAAAAAAGATTCCGGCCAATACATATGTTCGTATGCGGGTAAATAACTTTAATTATTTTTTAATTTCATAAATTTCTGTTTTTCTAAACTTATAATCTTTTTTTTTAAAGGTTGGCCATATTTTAAAGTTGGGTTTAAGCACCAGGTATTTTATTTTAAATGGACCTGAAGAAGATATGGATATGGAATATGAAGGTTTTAGACACTTAAGACAACTTGATGACTCTTTGGAAGAAGAAGATGATGAAAAAGAAAAGGAACCAACAGAAAAAACGAAAAAGAAAGATGACGGAATTGATTGGGGGATGGGTAAATGTTTTTTTTGTTTGTTTTTGAATTTTGAATTTATAAAGCAGAGGGAAAAAAGGAAGTGCAGCCAGAAAAATAAAATTTCCAATATCAAATCAACCATCTACATATCTTATAATAGCACTTTTATTCTTTTAGGAGAGGATGCTGACGAAGAGACTGATTTGACGGAGAATCCTTACGCTGCTACAAATAACGAGGAATTATATTTGGATGATCCTAAAAAAACTTTAAGGGGTTGGTTTGAAAGAGAGGGTTATGAATTGGAATACAATGTTGAAGAACAGGGTCATGGACACTTCGCTTGCACCATCGAGTAAGTTAAGAGAAGATTTAATAGTAAGATGATATTGTTAAATTAATTAATTATTCTATATGCATTTGATTTTCAGATTGCCTATTGATGTTTCTGGAATTAAACGAGCTGAAGCAATTGTAAAAGGCAAAAAAAATCATGCAAAAATTCAATGTGCTCTGGAAGCTTGTAAGATTTTAGATAGATACGGCCTTTTAAGAGTTTCAAATCATGGTAATTTAACTGATTATAGATAATTAGAAAATATATTACTAAAATTTACAATTTTTTTTTTTAGCAAGTTTAAAAGTGAAACCAAAAAAATGGGAAGATGACGATTTTTATGATAGTGATGAAGATTCATTTTTGGACCGGACTGGTACTATAGAAAAAAAACGCCAACAAAGAATGAAAGCAGCAGGAAAATTAGAGGAAAAAGTAGAAACATATGCATCACTGGTAAGAAACTTCTATGTTCAATAGAATATTAATAAGAGGGTAGAAAATGAGGGATGCAGCTTAGCTCTTTTTCTTTATTTATTCAAATCACCAGGGTGGTTCGGTTAAAACCACTCTGGTTAAAACCACAGGTTAAAAGCGGTTTTAACCGTCCTGGTTTTAATCCAATTTTGACCAGTGGTTTTTATTGAAATAAACAAATAAATTTCATATAGTATGTTTAGGCTATATTTCGGGAAAATTACATAATTACATAAAACATAAATCATACAGAAATGGAAGATCTAAAAAAGTGAACTTAAAAATAACTATACATAAATTTTATATTAGCAGGAATTTGGGACTAATAGTTTCAATTACATTCGCTAATTGTTGTCACTAAAGTTGTGTTCTGCGCTTGCCACACCAGATTTTTTGTGTCAGGATATATTTTTTTTATTTATTTAATTTAAAGGCTTTTACGGCATCGGAGGCCATTTAGACACCGTCCCTATTTATCCATTACAATTTAAATTTAATTTTGTGGTTAAAACCAATTTTGGACGGTTTTAACCACTTTTGATCAGTACCCTGGTCAAAATCTAAAAAAGTGTTTTTTTTTAACCACCCTGCAAATCACACTGCTGATTTCGGTTCCGTGTTTGAACCATCTTCAGAGCTGATGAAAGTCATTATGAAAGTGTCATAGTGGATTTTATTTATTGTTTAACAAACTCTTATAAAATAAAAAAATACCCAGAATGAGAGGAGCAGAAACATAAATTTTTTTTTATATATGAGTAAGTTTATATATTTATTATTTAAGAGTTTGTTCATCGATGTTTAAAATCCCCTATGACACTTACATAATGACTTTTTGTCAGCTCTGAAAATGGTTCAAACACGGAACGAAACGTCAGCTGTGTGAATTGAATAAATAAAGAAATAAACCTAGCTGCATCTCTCATTTCCTGGTTACAAAACTGCGACTTTACTCCTCATCTTCTTTAAATTATAATTGATTTATCCATTCTTTATTTATATTATCACCGAGCTGCTCCTCGATTATCCACTGATTTGTTTTTGTATAAATTACCAAGGTAAAAAAAAGGATTGAAGAGGAAAACAGCCAGGCAGGCTCTATTAAATTAAACTCCTTTTACGCAAAACGGCCGATTTAATCTTCAGTTGCATTGGAGTTTTTTAGTAAATAGAGTTGTCAACAGTGTTCATAAGCTAAATAATTTTACAATAGTCTATGTGAATAAATAACAATGTAAATAATTGCATATGATGCGAGTCTTTACCAAGAGAATTTCGAAATGTCACATTTGTCACAAATGGAACATTTTTATATTGCAGAACTATATTTCTACACTTTTTACTAATGATTCTTGTTGCCTAACCTGGAATTTTTTTGTTTTGCTCTGTTGAATGAAAGTGACCAGTTGCATTTACAATGCCAAAACTCGTTAATTGCAAGGTCCAAGATGGGTGATCTGAGTCCAATTCCAAAACTAGCTAATTACAAAAAACTTTTCCAAAACTGCCTAGTTGAATATTAAAACAGTTTATTACTGCCATATAGAAAATAATACGGACCTAAGACCTTGTAAATTGTGTTTCTAATTTATTTACATATTTTATAAACATAACAGTCATACATAAATTAACTCTTCAGTTTAATAAAATACAGGTTTTTCTCGTTTCCTGAAAATTTGTTCCAGATGCAACTAGATACTTTTGGAAATTGACTACTCATATATAGCACACCTCGGTATCTCTGGATTTAGATATTAAGATTGCTTATGTCTATTTTTTTCAAGGTGGAGAAACATAAAAAAGTGGTTGAAGAAATTAAACGTTTAGAAACAGAATTGTCACAATTAACTCTTTCGAAAAAAAATTCTAAAGAAAGCAGCGGAGAAGAAGATGAATTGGATGCTTTTATGGAAGACCTGGAATACAGCGTATCTGATAAAAATACAATTAAGAAAATTAATGTAAGTGGAAAATACATTAAAATAATACCAGTAATGATATAATTACCAAGGTTTTTTATGAGTTTCACGAGGGTCAGAATCACTTTAAATACTCAATATTTCGGGTTGTTAACCCATCTTCAGGAGAAAATGGTTTAACAACCCGAAATATATTGAGTATTTAAAGGATATTCTTTTTTACCCTCGTGAAACTCATATAAATACAACCTTGGTTCAAAATGTTTCACTTAAACCTACACCCAATCATTAAATTTAATTTAATAATATAATTATTTAACATTTTTCAGAGTAAACTTATAGAATTGAAAAAAGAACAAAGTTTATATGAACGTATGATGGCTCTGAGTAAACCTGCTGAAATGCCTTCCCTGAAAACAAATGCTGATTCAGAAGATGAACAGAACTCTAAAGAAAAGAAATCGAAAGCTCCACTTTTCGGACCAAGAAAAAAATTTACTCAATAAGGTAATTGAATACATTATATCACTAAAAGAATACTTGTATTGTTTGTTCCCCATATTATAAGTTTCATTCATACAACATTGAAAATATACAATCGTTACCTTCTTACCCTTAAAGTTTTCAATATTTAATATGGTGATCGAAGGAGAGTGAGTTACTTTCTCTTACTTTATATATGAAATATATAAAGAGAGAAAGTATTGAGATCATGTCAATAATTCGATGTCGAGATTTTGATAGATATAGATGTTTTGAGGTCCCCTGAGTCCAAAAAAGTGGGTCCCGCAAATTGGTCTGTGTGTCTGTGAACAAAATATCTCAGGAACTAAAAGAGATACGAAATTGAAATTTTGTATTTAGGTTAGACACCCCACCCCCCAAAAAAAGTGGACTCGTACATAGTCACGCTGAAGTGAACGGTTCGGAAGATTTAAAGGGGTAAGGCTGAACGCAAACCAATCGAGCAAAAACGTTTTCGAACAAAATGTTTTGTCCAAGAGCAAAACGTTTTGCTCGATACCAACGCACACCGATCGAGCAAAAACGTTTTCGAACAAAATGTTTTGTCCAAGAGCAAAACGTTTTGCTCGATACCAACGCACACCGATCGAGCAAAAACGTTTTCGAACAAAATGTTTTGTCCAAGAGCAAAACGTTTTGCTCGATACCAACGCACACCGATCGAGCAAAAACGTTTTCGAACAAAATGTTTTGTCCAAGAGCAAAACGTTTTGCTCGATACCAACGCACACCGATCGAGCAAAAACGTTTTCGAACAAAATGTTTTGTCCAAGAGCAAAACGTTTTGCTCGATACCAACGCACACCGATCGAGCAAAACGTTTTCGAACAAAATGTTTTGTCCAAGAGCAAAACGTTTTGTTCGATGCCAACGCACACCGATTGAGCAAAAACGTTTTCGGACAAAACATTTTGTTCGAAGATGTCGAATCATGTCCAATTGTGTTTTGTCTCTTCGCTTTCTGTTCCAAACTAGGAAATATTTTTAAATTATTTTGACTACCAATTACTTTAGAGAAATAGTGTCTAATTGGCATCAGATACCATTAAAAAACATCAACTTTTAAAAATTTATAGAGAGAGAATCAATAGTTAATACTTTTCATACATAATAATTAATAATTATTTTTAATGATTTCAGAAAAATGATACTAAAAATGCGAGTGAAAGTAATGGATCAAGGGAGGAAAAAGAACAAAAATCAAAAAAAATCGAAGATCTTAAAAATTCCAGTGATTCTAATATTGAAAAAAGTAAGTATTTTTTAAATTTTTAATGAGGAAATTTAAAACCTGACAACCATAATAAATGACTCTGAATGCAGCATCAATCTTTTGGAGACGATTCTGATCTTTTGTATGATGAGAAAGACCGCTAAACGCTCATCTTTATATTTTACTAATTTGACCGATAAATTAATTTAAGAATTCTTATTTTGTTTTGTATTTTGGGTTTATTATTTAATTTTTATATTTTAGCTGAAGAGGAAAATAAAGATCAAGTTAAGGATATTAATTCATTAGCTGAGAATAAAAATATTGATGAAAAAGAAATTGTAGAAAGTAGCAATAAAGATATAAAAGAAGAAGATGAAAATTCTAAAGAAGATATAAAAGAAGAGGATGAAAATTCTAAAGAAGATATAAAAGAAGATGAAAATTCTAAAGAAGATATAAAAGAAGAGGATGAAAATTCTAAAGAAGAAGATGAAAATTCTAAAGAAGTTCCTGTAAAGGACAATAATGAAAAAGTTCCTTTGGAAGAAGTAAGTAGTTTTTACTAATTTTTTAATAGAAATGAATAAATTTGAAATTTTATAAAGATAGAACGGAATCTCCTCTTCACTATGACGTACAAACCAATCAATATCATATTATTGTCTTACAACTTTAGAAACAATTAAAGGATTTATAGTTTAAATACAATAGCCATTTCTTCAATTAAACGAGATTTTATAATACTTCGACTGATCCCAAAAGTAAGAAAAATGACTCCATAAATTAGTTACTGTGACTCACGAACGAAATGAACATTTTTTCTGGCTCATCCCTGAATTAGAATACTATTCATTATACTTTAATGAATTATTGAATAAGTAAAATAGAGTAATATCAATTACTGAATAAATTTCTATTATATTTTATAATTTCTCTTTTAGACATCAAATAAAAAAGAGAAAGAAGAATCAGATAACGAAGAAATAATGGACCATGAAGATAATGAAGTTAAGGAAAAAGAAGAAGGTATGATAAAAATATACTCATTTCATTGAAAACTACCCTTTAATTCTAACCATTTGAAAAAGTTTCATATCATAAAAGTAAGTAGAATTATTTCGTCTCTAAAAACACTTGGTTAAAAAAAAATTTTATATCATAATCTCAAAATAGATGAAAAAGCATTTTCTGTAATAGTAAAACATCTGTTATTTTTTTATTAATAATTCAGGTAAGATGACGTCAGTTTGAGAACCCAAGTGTAGCTCTGTGCCTGCGAGCTGAGGGTCGAAGGCTTCTCTCAATGGCAACTTTTACACTTTCGATGTTTTCATCTGTGCACAAAGTAGTTTTTGCAGTTTGTCATTGACCCCGTCTCTCAATCCACTTTTTAATCGCACAGGCAGATGGCACAGGAAAATTCCGATTAATGTTAAAGTGGTTGCGGATTGCACCTCGTACTAGCTGGTACGAACTGGTCCAGCGCTCCATTATGACTAGAGAGCGAAAAAAAAAGTCTATAATTTCAGGGGTAGGGCATTAGCTTCTGGTTCCAAAGGTCGAAGAGGTTCCCATCCCAGATGAAAAATTTATTTCAATTGAATTGGATACAAATCAATTGAAATAAATAGGGACAGGGTCTAAATGGCCTGGGTTACCGAAAAAGACCTTAAATTAAATAAATAAAAAAATAAAAAAAACACTAAATTGCCTCATTAACCGAAAATGGAAAAAAAGCATATTATATTAAAAAATTTGAAAAAAGCCGGTCATAAAAGTCGCTTTTTTCAAAAAAAGAGGCAAAAAAGGCACAAAAGTCATTTTTGAAAATCTCAAAAAACGTTTCTTTTTATGGAACCTATCTTACCGGTGTTATCTTCAAAAAATATCCTATGTTTAACTATTGCTTTTTCATTTATTTTAAGATTTTGATATAAAAAAAGTGTTTTTACTTAACAGCCTTTTAAATATCGCTCTTTATTATGCCTCCCTGTATTATTCTGGAGCACTAAATGGTCTAGTTTTGTGGGGTTTTCAAGAAAGTTATCATTTTCCAATAAAATCATCCAGTCTCAAAAAATTAGTTCTTAAAGTCTTAATTTTTTTTTTTTTTTTAATTTTAGATTCACTTGAAGCAGAAACATTAAAAGAGAAGCCGACAATTAAAAAGAAAAAGAGTTCTCCTGAACAAGAGGTGTTTATTTAATTTTTCTTTATTCTAATATACAATAGATTCAAGTAATTTCTATATATAATAAGTTATAATATACAAGGTTCTTAAACAATTTAACCAGTAACTATTTATTTGAATGAGATATTAATTCTCAATAAATTCCTAAATTTGAACTTAAAAAGTCATTGGTTATTTAACATATTTTGTGAGTATATTACTTTGTTGGGAGATCGAGTAACCTCATCAATGCCCCTAATAGGTTGGATATCCCAGGTTCGATTCCGCGGTCCTAGGGATTACTTTATCCACCAGCAAAGTAACTTTATAACTATTATATAAATAACACGCTGCTTTCAGCGAGTAGGATGATAGAGCAGTTCAAAATGTCAGTCCCCTGGTAAAACAAGCGCCTGACAAGCCAAGGCATAGAAATTAAGATAATTTCAATTTAAGGGGAGGAGGGCAATCTTTTGTATCAACCTATTGCCTTTTTTCTTTTTAGATTAAAATTCATATAAATCAACTATTTTTAAGATGCTCTTTAAAAAGTATAGGCCTATCAATAAAATTTTTCGTGAAAATTGTTTGAAGTACACTTTACTAATGTACTCGTATTTCAGATTTTTACTTTCTCTTGCCTCTATATATGTTAATATATAGAGAGAGAAAGTATTGGGTTCATGTCAAAAATTCGATGTCGAGATTTTGATGATGTAAAGCAGGAAGGAATTGAGCTAGAAGGTTGAAATTTTATATTTAAGTTAGGCACCCTCCTAGGGCGTGAAAATAAGCTTTTAAACAAATTCGGCCAAAAAAGTACTAGTACTTTACTGATGTAGTTTTTCAGTTTTTTTTAATTTTTTCAAAATTCGCTTCAACGATTTTGATTAAAATTCAAAAATCACTTATTTTTTAGATCCTCTTTAAAATATATATTCTCATTTTGCCATTGAAATCTTTTGAAAACCACTTTACTCTTGTATTTCATAGGAAAGATGGTAACAAAATATAAATATTTTCCCATACTTATAAATTTGACATCTTGAAAATAGAATGTACCGTACTGTCGGTAACTAAATACATGTCGACACAAGAAATCTGGTGTGCGACCAGTCACACCAGATTTTTTTAACTTGAAAATTAAATAAAAACTGTAGTTTTATGCAAATCTATTATTGATCGGTAATTATGCGTTAACGGTTTGATATTCATTTGGAATCGCTCATTCAATTGTGCCTCTATTTTATTAAAGTTATACTTAAAAAGATTTCTTTTATTTTAGGCAAAAATAACAAAATACGAGGATCCTCCTGAATACACAGATTGGTTGCCACCCAGCAATCAAACCGGTGATGGGAAAACAAGTCTTAACGAAAAGTTTGGATATTAGATATTAATATAGCCTTTAAGTATTGAATGCAATTAAGAAATCCAAGGTGTTTATTCTTTATTGTATGAAGATCATTTCTAAAAGGTATATTTACATCAATATAATTTATAATTTTTATTATATTATTAATAATAAAGAAATAATATATATCAATTATGAAGATAGTTAATTTCAAAATGCACATAAGTTTGGATCAAAAATAATATCACTATTCTAGAAGAATCAAATGAGATTCTAGATTTGAATATTGTCTAATGAAGGAGAGGAAGGAACTATGCCAAATAGGTTTGAATTTGAAACGTTTCAGCTTTAATTAAATAAATAACAATGAACAATAAGAGGATAAAGGAGCAAGCAGCCAGGTAGTTAGTCTCCACGTAATGAAACTCTCTGTTGAGGAAACAGTTAAGGTTTTAATGAAATATAACCATCATCAGTCCATTTTATCAAGAGTGTGATCTCAAATGACAATGCATTGAGTCATATTGCAGAGTTGTCAGTAGATGTATATTATACATAAATTATTTGTATAAAATCTTTTGTGCATCGTATTAGCTGATAGCATTGCTTTTTATTTTATACAAATAATTTATGTATAATATACATCTACTGACAACTCTGCAATATGACTCAATGCTTTTCATTTAATAAAATGGACTGATGATGGTTATATTTCATTAAAACCTTAACTGTTTCCTCAACAGAGAGTTTCATTAAGTGGAGACTAACTACCTGGCTGCTCCTTTATCCTTACCTTTATCCTCTTATTGTTTAATAATATAACATCCACTTTATTTCTTCAATTAAATAACAATGAGAGAAGAGTCTCTACAATATTGAAATCCCGGGTAAATGAGGACAACACTAGTCCCAAAACATATCAAACTGTAAACTTTCTGATAATCTTTAGATTATTCAAAATCATTTTCATACACAGTTAAAATCTAGTAATAAATTAAAACGATTCACTTTATAAATATTACGTGACTGTTTTTAAGATTAATTATAGTAAGGAAGAGGTTTGGAGCCAAATGAAAAGAGGCTCTATTATTAAATAAACTCTTTATTCAGAATGTTTCGGCATTTAAGGCCAATTTCCACTAGGTCGGGCCGCTGCCGTGCCCCTGCCGAGCAATACGGTCGGCCGTAATCAACGGATTTGCTATTTAAATAGCATTGGAGAGGCCTTTTCAATTTCAACTAGACGGCACGTCTGCCGTCTGCCGCCAACAGTCCTTCGAGCGAAAACTGCCTACAGCATCGCACTTCTAGTGGAAATTGTCTTCGTCCGCCCCGAGGCCGTCTTCCGCCATCTCTGACGGCAGGGGCAAGGCACGGCACTTCTAGTGGAAATTGACTTTTACTGTGCCATTATCAGCCTTTCAAGAGTGCATAAGTCATAAACAGACATATATCATTGCTTTTAAAGTTGTGGCTGTGCCAGAATAAGACGTTTCGGCCTGAATTTATTTGGCCATCTTCAGTCTCAAAATTTCAATTAATTTTATCTCTGATCTTGGACACAGGAGCTCTTTAATTTTGTATTAAGCAAATAAATTCTATTATTGACAAATCCTGGTTCAATCACATCTGCTCTTTGCATTATGTGTATAATTTCCACTAACTGAAGATGGTCAAATAAATTCAGGCTGAAGTTTCTTATTCTGGAAGTTTTATTCAACTATTGTATGGTATATGTCTGTTTAAGACTTTTTTTACTCTTGAAAGACTGATGATGGCACAGTTCATATATGTCGAAACGTCCTGATTAAAGAGTTTATTTAATAATAAGAGGCTCTTTTTATTTGGCAAACCTCTTCCTTACTCTAATTAAAACATTTCACCTTCATTATGATAGCTTTCTGATGGCTTAGTTTCTTACTCTCCTTCATTTATGCCTACAAATTCTGTAATACTGCGAAATTTGGATGTGGTCAAAAATTCCTATGATTTTTTTTAAAGACTAATATTGTCTCTTTTTCATTCATTCTCAGCTCATTATATTCACCTTAAAAAAAATATTCTATAGTTACACTCGTATACTGATCAATACGCTATGACTCCTTTATTGTCAGAATGAACCGATGTTGTAGTAAATTTTGTTGTTCCTATTAGCGTTAAAACGCCTGAAATGAATGAATATGTTACTGCTAAAAAATCATAAATAATACGAAAATATTACAAATTTGTCAGATTTTCTATTAGTTATGATCTAAGGGCAGTGATCCCCAAAGTAGCCAGGGAGACAGATCAATGCTTTGACTTAGAAAACCGCGGAATCCGGACATAATTTGTGAAAATGGAGCTGTTCAGGGAAAGATGGAAAGTTGGAAAATTTGTTTCTAACTGTTATTGGAAAATAATAAAACTCTGCAATATAAGTATAGATTATTTTCTTTCTTATGGTATTTATATTTTATAGACAATAATTTTAACTCTTTTTCTAATTAATTGATTTCTTCCATATTATATTATAATCTACATTTGAAAAATATTTATAAACTAGAAAAAAAAACTAATAGACAAATGATCCATTGACCACAAATTAATATTTGGTCGATTTAAAAACTATCCATTTTAGATTAAAATTGAATTTGTAGATCTTAAATAGAAAATATCTATTTAATCAATAAAACATTTGCTCTTTGATACGATTTTAAATAAAAAAATATTTTATTCATATGTTCAAATTCTTATTAATCAGCCCATAATCTTTTTTTCTCAAGGAGGGAAATTTTTTTTAAGGTCTTTTTCGACCATTGTTTTTTGAAAAAAACCATCAAATTACAACAAGCTCAAAAAGAAAAAATATTTAAAATAAATTTTTGAGCTTTATTATATAGCCTATACTGTTGTTTCTGAATAATCCCAGAGAAGGAGGGCAATATAGACTAGCTTCTGCTCTTCCAAAGCCTATGATATGATTCACTGTATATTAGAATAACTTTTAAGTTTTAAAAATTTTAAAAAAGTTCTAGATTATGAGTCTTTTCATTTTATATCAGTTATCAAAGAGTAAATGTAAAAGAAATTAGAGTTTCTTTTAATGTATAATTATGTATATATAAATGTATATTTATAGTGAGTATTTCCTATACTTTTTTTTATAAATATTATAAATAAATTTATATTTCAACTTCAAAGTGCTTTTAATAAAAAAAAACATATTTCACCATTTCAAAAATATAGAAAGAATTTTATAGGGTAGGATTTATTTATCCTAGCCGCTAGTGAATGAATTTATCACAAGCTCATTTCTATGTATTATAATCAAGCATGGGCGTAGCCAGACGTCTTGTTAGGGGGGTGAGGACAACCACTCATTAGCATGAAAGAAGTTAATTATACATAGATTATTAATTATTTTTCTTATATAAGCTCATTTAAAAAAAGAAATTCACAATGGGAAAATATATATTTGTTTTTAATAAACAAAAAATTTTCGGGAAAAGACAGGGGGGCTTTGCCTACCCCCCTGCCCGCCTCTGGCTACGACCATGATTACAAGGCAAAAAGTCGGCTGACTCGTAGTTGTAGGTCTACTTTTATTTAAAACTCATTTTGGAATAATTTTTTTGTGTTATGAGAAAAATTGGGTTTTACAAAATTTACACAGGCCTTAAAAAAATATCTTATAAGATAAGACTATTTTTGAAACAAGTCAGTTAGTTA
Organism: Euborellia annulipes; assembly: GCA_023213315.1. NCBI lineage: Eukaryota > Metazoa > Arthropoda > Insecta > Dermaptera > Anisolabididae > Euborellia > Euborellia annulipes. The sequence goes on along the minus strand of JAKCPI010000478.1, from coordinate 30,714 downwards.
CTCATTTGATTTGAACAAATTCCTTTTGAACGACTCCCCCCTCCTTTTTGTTAATTGATGCTTGTCTTTCTGTTGTCTGTGCGACAGCAGCTCCATCTTTTTAAAAGCTATTTTTAGAATTTAATTCATTTTGCCAGCCATTGTTGATTGTTAGTTTGGGCGGGTTGAGCTTTGTGTAAGTGCTAACAAGTGATGGAATATTCCTCTTGAGTTTGTTCGCTTTCTTCGATGTTTGAACTTAAAATTGGTATGTATATGCATCTTCTTTAACTATAAATGAAAGGAATAAAAGTATTTAATCTCAACTATTTTTATTTTTTTATAAAAACTCCAATTCGGAATAGCTATTAACCAAAAAGTGGTCATTTATCAAAATGCTATTTGAACTTTACTATTCTCAATGAAATAGAGAATAATAAAATTATTAAAGTTTTTATGATAACCTCTTCAAATTTTATATTTCAAACTTGGAAATTTATTAGAAATTTTTATTAATTTAGTTTTGATTTAAATAGTTGATAGAGTGGTCCATAGATGGCAGCTCAATTGATAAAATTATATTGTCCGTTATAATTATACTTTCATTCCTGTCATTCCTGTTTCTTTCTCCCGGCATCCCATCTCATTTATTATTTTTATAATTTCTGTTCATAAAATAAATTATATAATTCATCTTTCCCAAACACTACCGGTATATATTTTGACAATAGTTTTAAATAGGAATTATCATAATAGGTTTAAAGAACATTCATTTTTATTCGTGTAGTTATACTAATAGAATTTTTCTGAATACGATTAGATATTTAATAATTTATAATATATAAATAGGTTGATAGAATTTCTTGAATTGAATGGCTGTAGATATTCAAATTAGAAAAAGGAACGGGAACAGCAGCCAGGTTAAATAAAAATCTTTATATTTCTTTGCCAACGTTTCGGGTGCTAGTCGCACTCATCCTCAGGGCAAGCAAGGATGAGTCCTGAGGATGAGTGCGACTAGCACCCGAAACGTCGGCAAAGAAATATAAAGATTTTTATTTAACCTGGCTGCTGTTCCCGAGAAGGCTCCCGTTCCTTTTTCTAATTTATATAAATAGGGTTTTTTGTCTTTCCTTATCGATAATCCCAAATATAGGAGTTGGCCTTTCAAAGGGCAGGCAGGCGGAGAAGATTGACATAGAGTTCCAAAAAATATTAGCATTAGCTCGGGTAACTCTTTGTCGTATAAGAGTAGAACCCCTGAGTCAACTGTGTTTAATTGGTCAGAAGAGAAAAAAGTAAAATAGTTTGAGCCTAAGTAAAAATTTTAATAATATTTGTTAACTAAATTTTTTTTTTGTAAGAGGGCTAATATTATTATAGATAAATAGACAGAGAGGCCTTGGAGTTGTAAAGCCTCGAATGGAGGGGAAATGGGAAGAGAAATAGGCCTAGCCTGATGTTGGCTTATTTGTTTATACACACGCTTAATCATGCACTTATTAAATATTAACTTATAATAATAAATAAAGCTGACACCGAATTTCTTTTTGGTTAAAGACTTTTTCCTGATAAAAATTTTGCACTAAAGCTGGAAATTAAAAAATAAGAACGCATTTAATCTAAATAACAAGTATCGCTGATTTGTGCGATTTTAGGGAGGGGGGATGGCACGTGTTATTACTTTTTACTTTTTTTCCAATTATTGCCGACAGACATTCACGTTGACAAAGGTTCCTAATTTTTTTTGGACTACTTCCCCTTTTGGAAAAAAAAATTAAATTATAAACTCAATCGCAGTTAGAGCGAATATAATGTAAAAAATCCCTGATGTGACTGGTCGCACAGCACACAACTTTATCTTACTTTCGGTAATCGAAAGTTGTGTTCTGTACTTGTCACACCAGATTTTATGTGTCGACATATATTTAGTTTCCGCCGATATATTAAGGTGCGTACACATCTGCGCTCTGCTCCGCTCGCGAGCACCATGTTCGTTAGATTAATACGGGTTTGAGCAGCTCGCGAACATCTCAAAACCCGTACTAATTTAACGAACATGGTGCTCGCGAGCGGAGCAGAACGCAGATGTGTACTCACCTTTAGGATTCAAGATGTAAAATTTCTAAGAATGGGAAAATATTTATATTTTGTTACCATGGCAACCATTTCTCCCATCTTTCCTAATAGAGTAAAGTGGTCATCAGAAGATTTCAATGGCAAAATGAGAATATACACTTTAAAGAGAATCTAAAACATAATTGATTTTTGAATTTTAATCAAAATCGTTGTAGCGAATTTTGAGAAAATCGAAAAAAACTGAAAAAGTACATAAGCAAAGTACTAGTAGGCCTACTCTTTGGCCGATTTTGATTAAAAGCTTATTTTCACGCCCTAAGCAGGTGCCTAACTTAAATATAAATATTTTATTTAGAATAATATAAAATTTAAAAAAAGATCAGAGCCCTTGGAGTAGACCAATGCCCCTGCTGCCCCCCCCCCCCAAATGACGCTTCTGAATATTACTCTACCGACCTTTTTAATATATAAAAATAATATTGAAAAAGTTTGATGATCCATGATCTTAATTTTTTTGAAAATATAATTGAGAATCACCCAAAAAATGACAGAAGTTACCTAGACTCTAAATTGGCCTTGAACTAAAAACATCCCTCTTAAAACACTCAAAAGTTATATCTTCTCTATCTCTATCTCTATTTATACAAAGAGAGAACTCACTGACTGATTGATTGACTAGTTATGATCTAAGGGCAGTGATCCCCAAAGTAGCCACTGACTGACTTACAATCATCGCACAGCCTAAACTGTAAAGCCTAGAAAACTGTAATTTGGCATGTAACTTACATTTGTAGGCGTCACTTAAGAAGCGATTTTTCGAAATTCCATTTTTAAGGGCCCCAAATGGTCATTTATGGGTAAAATTTTGACTTAACATTAATTTCTAAACCAAAAAAGATATGAATTTGGTTTCCTTGCTAAAACCTTCTTTAGATAAAAAGCTAAAATCATTGTTTCAGGGTTTTTTGAAATTCCCGGCCCCTAAGAACTCCAAATCGCCAATTTGGAGAAAAATAATATATTTATGGGTAAAATTTTGAATATTACATTAATGTCTAAACCAGAAGAGATATCAATTTGGTTTCTTCACTAAAACCTTCCTTAGATTAAAATCTAAAATCATTGTTTCAGGGTTTTTGAAATTCGGCCGCTGAGTACCCCAAATCGCCAATTTAGGGTAAAATTTTGATTTTACATTAATTTATAAACCAGAAGAGATATCAATTTGGTTTCTTCGCTAAAACCTTCCTTAGATGAATATCTAAAGTCGTTGTTTCAGGGTTTTTGAAATTCGGTCCTTAACTACCCCAAATCGGCATTTTTATGAAAATTTATCTGTTAAAGTTAAAAATATTGAGAGAAAGTATTTATGTCGTCTTTCCGCTTCTATGCGTTATTTGCGCAAGTGTCGCTTTGATAAAAAAAAATTAGTGAAAGTGAACAAATAATTTCTGAGATTGAAACATAAGATTTTTTTGATTATTACCGACAAATGAATTATTTAGAGAAGCAAATATTTTCACATTTTCTCATCACATAAACCAAAGGCTACTTTAGGATATTTGAAAGTTTTCTTCATAGGTAAAATAATTTTTTTTTTAATCACATTTTTCAACTCTTTATTTCCTCTGGTCTTCTGTCTAAGTTTTTGAATTTTTATCAAGGAAGATTTGAAATAAGCAAATTATTTACATAAATAATTAGCTGTCTGTCGAGTGACCTTGTTCAAAGCGTATGCTTGTGTCTGTCATTAAAATGTCAATGTATATTAAGTGCAATTTTGTAACCCTACTTGTTTTCTAAACATTTATTCACTTTCATGGATATATTTTAACAGAGTAATTAGGCCTTGAAATATTAATTTTTGAACATAATAATTAATATATTAAACTTACGACGCCATTAGGAATCGATGTTTTAATGACTTGAATCAAAAAGACTAGTCTCCATTATATATATCCAGTCTCTCTATTGGTGTGTTTTTCAAACCATAGACAACTGATAAGGCAATATATTTTTAAAAGAAATCTTACATAAACTTGGTACCTCCAAATCATGAGTAATACTGCCATGTTCGACTTGAACCATGATGAATAGAATAACAATGATTTACTTTAGCATTTTTATTTTATCAGGACAAAAAGAATGAATGTTAGATATAATGAAATTAATACGAGTAGGTCCTACTAGTTCTGACTATATGAAGATTAACCGGTATATAAACAAATAAATATAATTATTTCACTTCTCTAATATCACTAATCGGCAAAATAAAATTTTTTTTCGAGATACTAGATAATTTTTTCAGATTCTAAAGTGAAATGACCTCTTGAATGCAAATATGACCTCCGTTTTCCCCTACCACCAAGGGCGGCTACAAGGGGGGTAATTATCCCCTTTACCCCCCCCCCGAGATTTGAAAAAAATACTTTTTTTCAAAAAAAAAATGTATTTTTAATGTAAAATTTTAAAAATTAATACTTAAAAATTTGATTTGTATTTATATTCTGACAAACAAGTACAGAATGCTCCTTTAAATTACCGAAATTAAGAAAAAAATTGTGTGTTGTGCGACCAGTCACACCAGATTCCCCCCCCCCCGAGAAAAACCTCTGGATCCGCCCTTGCCTTCCACATACCGTTTTCGTGGTCTAGAGGAGTGAAAAGTTCAAAAATACGAACATTCGGATCCAAGGTGGGGGGGGGGGGACGAGAGGGCGAATTTCTTCCCTTAAATTGCAAAAAAAATCATTATAAATGATCTATTTTACTCCATTTTTCCCTGATTTTCCGCATAATCCATCTAACAACACTCCACATAATTCAGCTAACAAGACTTCCCTTCATCCGAAGAGGGGCATAGAAATTCGTATAAGTTTACCGGTATTTTCTCTTTTGCAGATTTGTGATTCTCCTGTGTAATTGGAATTTATAAGTGAGCTGATGGAAGAAGGCATCGATTGTGTGAACTTTCAACTCCCAATGCGAGGTGAGTCTTTTATACTCTATACTTCGAATCCGAAACTTAATACATGTAAATATAAGAAAGAAATTATTTTAAATGGAATGTCACCGCTGTTTTTGGCAAGGAGTTATGAAAAAATTAATAATTTAATTATATACAGGGCCTTAAATGAAAAACAAAAAGAGGCCAAGGCGCTAATTCCTCCCCCGCTCCCTGTGTCCTGGTGGTTACAGATGTTGATATATGTCAATATTGACAATTTTAAAGGTAGGTTCGCACCCCAGGCAGTCCAATAAATTTATTTAAATCATTCAGATACTAAATGATATAAATAAATATGTCTGGATCCCAATATATATCGTGTTATTATAATGAGTACCGGTATCGTCTATATGGCCTAAGATGGCGAAAAGACTAAAAAAAATCTGGTGTGACTGGCGCACAGCACACAACTTTCTCTTACCTTCGGTAATCAAAAGTTGTGTTCTGTGCTTGTCACACCAGATTTTTTTTGTGTCGACATGTATTTAGTTTCCGACAGTAGGGTACAATTGAATTCAAGATGTAAAATTTATAAGTATGGCAAAATATTTATATTTTGTTACCATTCCTCCTATCTTTTCTATGGAGTACAAGAGTAAAGTGGTCTTCAGAAGAGACAAAATGAGAATATACATTTTAAAGAGAATCTAAAAAATAATTGATTTTTGAATTTAAAAAAAAATCGTTGGAGCGAATTTTGAGAAAATCGAAAAAAACTGAAAAAGTGCATCAGTAAAGTACTAGTACTCTTTGGTCGATTTTGTTCAAAAGCTTCGTGTCAGGTCCGAATTTCTTCCCATGGGGGTGCCTAACTTAAATATAAAATTTCAACCTCCTAGCTCTTTTCGTTCTTGAGACATTTTGTTCACAGACACACAGACAGACCATGTCGCGAAAACCACTTTTTTGGATTCAGGGGACCTCAAAACGTGAAGATCCATCAAAATCTCGACATCGAATTTTTGACATGAATCCAATACTTTCTCTCTCTATATATATTAACATATATATAGAGGTAAGAGAAAGTAAAAAAGAAAGGGTAACAAATACGGAAATGAAAAATTACGTAATCCTAGTCTTGTTTGTTATTTCTCAATGAAACCGATCGTTTTATATTAAAAATATTTTTGTTTGCTTATTCAAAAATTTATAAATCAGCAAATATTAAATTAATTGCTAAATATCAATATATTCCTGGGGGGGGGGGGGGAAGGGGCAAACTTTTTTTTCTTATAATTTTCTTACAAATTTGGCCAAAAGATATATAATTTAATCAAATTTCTAATTTTTTACAGTTTGTGTACCCACAGATATATTTTGAAATATTTTATTTAGAATAATAGACCTATAAAAGGCAAATTCCCCCCCCCCTGCCCCAAATGACACCTCTGGATATATTTTCGAATCAGTCTAATATTCGTTTCACGTCTCTATTTAGTTTTCTCATACAAAAGTCAAAATGGGTAATCCATATCCACTATCAACCCGACAATTTTTTCGGATGTAGTGGGATGAGAGAAGTTTGTGAACAATCCTAGTCTGTCCCCTCCCACATATTCAAATAACAGAATACATTTTAAAGAATATAAATTTTTATTCTACAACTCTACATGGTATAATTACTTCAATTATCAAACATGGAGAAAATCAAAATGTCCAAATGCCATTAAATATTTCTATTATATACAGTATATTAACGATAACAATTATCCATTTATTTGTTTAGGCAAACGTTTCGACTGACCTTCGATCGAACCTATACTTTATTTTGAAAGTTAGAAATATAAATAGAAGATAGGCAACCTAATATCAAACTGACATTTTTGGTTGCCTACTAAAGGAACTAATGCTTTTAGCTCTATTTTTAGCCAATTTATTTTTTCATTTCATTATCAGAGTATTAGGATAATTAATTGAAAACAGAGAAATATTCATTAGGATTGTATATTTTTGATATATTTATCATATTAGTTACGTAGCCCTATCTATTTGTAATTAAGTTAATGGCCATGGTGGTGACCAAATCAGTTATTTATGATTAAGGACTGTATCTTAATTTTGCAATAAGAATGCGAGGAAAGTAAATCAGGACATTGTGAAGAGGGTGGGGGGGGGGGTGAGAGTGGGGGAAGGTCTTTTTTAGGAGTGGTGTCGATGCCGGCCGGCCGGCTCTTCCCCTTCATTCGCTTCACTCCACTCATCCCCACTCCTTATTTTGCTGACACGTGCAACTCTCTGTTGCTGCTGTTGATCAGACAGTGCCCTCATGCCCCCACCGGTTTACTAAGGCTTGACAGCTAAGACTTGCTTGCATTCCATATTTTTTATTTACAATATTTCAAAATATCTCTATTTGTACTTTCTCTTGCCTATATATATTTATGTAATATATATATTTAGTGAGAAAGTGTTGGATTCATGTGAAAAATTCGATGTCGAGATTTTGATGGATATACACGTTTTGAGGTCCCCTGAATAAAAAAAAAAAAAAAAAAAAAAAAAAAATGGTTTTCGCGACATGGTATGTCTGTCTGTGAACAAAATATCTCAAGAACGAAAAAAGCTAGGAGGTTGAAATTTTATATTTAAGTTTGGTACTCCCTTAGGACGTGACACGAAGCTTTTGAACAAAATCGGCCAAAAACTACTAGTACTTTACTTATGTACTTTTTCAGTTTTTTTTTTCGATTTTCTCAAAATTCGTTACAACGATTTTGATTAAAATTCATAAATAATTTATTTTTTAGATACTCTTTAAAATGTACATTCTCATTTTGCCTTTGAAATCTTTTGAAGCACACTTTACTCTTGTACTTCATAGGAGAAATAGTTGCCATAGTAACAAAATATAAATATTCCCATGATTATAAATTTTATTTCTTGAATTATAATGTATCGGCGGAAACTAAATATATCTCGATACAAAAAAAATCTCCTGTGCGAACATCACACCAGATTTTTTTTATTTGGATGTGTGATTTTAACTAATTTTATATTAATTTTTTTTTTTTTTTTTTCATTTATTTGGCTTTCGGCCAGAAGCCATACCAAAACATTACATTCCAAATGTACAAAATACAATATAAAAACAATGCAAAATACAATATAAAATAATACAAATTTTATATAAATGGATGTCCAAACCTCCACTGACAGGAATTTGGATAATCTGGAGATCCCAGGTACGATTCCAGGGAGCCAATAGATGTTTTCCTCACCAATATAAATCTCACATTTATTTAATTAGATAAATTATACATTTTGACCATCCGAGTTCACTCGAGGTTTTTTTCTTAATAATATCAAACAATTTTAAACAAGAGCGGATCCAAAGGAGTTTCTCGGGGGGGGGGGGGGTAATATGGTGTGACTGATCGCACAGCACACAAGTTTTTACTTTTTCTTACTTTCGGTAATTTCAAGGTGCATTCTGTACTTGTTTACCAGAATATATAAACAAATCAAATTTTTAATTTTTAAAATTTTATATTAAAAATAAAATTAAATTCCCCCAAAAAAATGTTTTTCTCCAATTTCGGAGGGGGGTGAGGAATTATCCCCTTTACCACACCCTCCTTGTATCCATCCTTGCTTTCAAAATCAGCCTCAGGTGGGGGAAGTTGGGGTGGGGGGACATTAGGCAATGCCCCCTCCCTGTCTTGTCCTGAAAATTTTTTATCCCCCCCCCCCCATTAAAAACATATCAATATCTATATTTTTCTTATTGTGTTCCCATTTTTTTTTCTTAAATGAACTTTCATACGGAAAATAATTTAAATAAATAATTAATATTCTATGTATATATTAATTGCATACCCCCCTCTCGTCCTAACGATTGGTTTCCCCTCTCCTAACAAGATGTTTGGCTAAGCCCATGTACTCTAGGTATTTCGAATCCTTACTCAAATATATTAAAATTATAGACTTATTATAATTTTTTATTTTGGCAGGGATATACAGTATAATATTCCAATTTTAAAGAAATGGATTTGTTAATTCAAAAAATAAATTATAGACCTCAAAAATAGGTCTTCAATTTCTCATTTTAGTCCTAATTTTTTCCGATATAGGCCTACATGACTTTTTTTAAAATTTGCCTTTACATTTTCTGTGATAAATTGACCCCAAAACTTTCTGCATATGCCCTTGGCCAATTTCTACCAATAGATAATTTTATTTAAAATGATTTCTTGGCGCTAATCCAAAATGATTATAAAAAATTATATTCAATATTTTGTTAGAAATGAAAATAAATCTTTCTTTTATCTTTTTTAAGAACAATATAGTGCTTGCAATTTAAATTATTCTTTTGTTAGTGTTCAAAATGCATTACACAGTAGCTTATATTCAATTTTAATTTGGTCATTCAAGTTCAAGACTTCACAAAGATTAAAGTTATCTTTTGCTTTTAATTTTCTCTTTCCACTTTTTGGATTGGTTTTCTATTTTTTGTTAACTCTCAATCAGGTCTATTCTTTAAGCAAAAACGTTAACTTTTAACCTCTGTAAACAGCGTAAATTCATTTTAACACCGCCTTGCTTCAAATTGCTATTCTATAAGCGAATGCGTTAATATTTAGTCATTAGTGTTAAAAATTAATGTCATGTCTAGGGGTTGCTTTTAATATTTTAACGCCGTATTTAATGCATAAAAATGGCGTCTTTAACCTAAAAAGTAAGGTTATGATTTTGACAGCTTTGAGATAAAAGCAACAATTTAGCGTCGCTGTTAAAATTTTGTTTAGAGAATAGCATTTTTTAAGGCTGATGTTATTACTTTACTTTTTAACTCCCATTTGTTGATGTTAAATTTTCACGTTTGTTATTAGAGAATAGTCCTGAATAACATCTAAAAAGCCAGATTTTTCAATTTAAGGATTGTCAACCTTTAATTTTCGGAAAATATACAAATCATAATATTTTTTTATTTCATTTATCAAATAAACTTCAACCAAAGTTTATATTTAAAACTCTAATAAATTTAACTCTACCCCTTCGTCTCAATTATACTCATCAGTGTTTCCTTATTGTAATTTAAATACTGCAGATTATTCATTAGCATTTCATAAGATATTTTTCACCTTTGATTTTATTTGCTTTATAATTCAAGTACACACACATGTCTCACGTGTATGTTCAATATAAAAATACAAACACATTAAATATTCTGATAAAAACATGTTTATATTAATAATAAATAAAGTAATATATAAAAATATGAAGGACCAAACTTATTTCTTTATTATTCATCGTTAAATTTATGAAGCTATAATTTTATTTTATACATGCTTTACTTGATTCTTTTAAAATCGATTTCCATTTCTCTCCAATCAGGTATATCCTGTATTTTTAAAATATTTTTGTGAATGGGGGGAGGGAGGGGGATATATAAAAATGAGTTCGGCCCCCTCCGAAAAAATTCTATATACACCCCTGATTACAACCAGTAGCGTAACTAGGTGGGGGCGAAGGGGGGCTCTCGCCCCCTCCACCCCAGGCGCATCAAGCCTTTGGCGCCCCTCTATACCGACATAGGCGCCCTACCCTAAGGCATCTAAAATATAGCCCAGGGACGGTGATTTTATCATATTCTCTCCATAGATTGTCCAAAAACACAGATAGTTTGTTTTTAAATTATATTACAACTTAAAAAACGATGCCCTTGTTGAGCTTCGCCCCCTCCGCCCTCAAAGGCTAGTTACGCCGCTGCTACTCAGATATTTTTCATAATAATCATCATATTTATCTTAAATGTATTTCTTCCCTTGATCCGTAGGCCTACAGAGGTAAAGCATTAGCTTCATGTGCTCTTGTTTGCCTTCCGTTTTAAGTGTGAAATATTTATTTCAATTAAATTGGCTTAAGCTTACAATCAAATGAAAATTATAGGGACGGGGTCAAAATGTTCTCAGATGCAAGACAAAAAAAAATTATTTCTTATAACATTTTTATTTAAACTAGCTGCATAGACAGATTTGGAGGACCTAGTCTACTTTAAGCCTCAACATTTTTTTGATTATTGTTATTACTTATAAATTTTCTTTTTTTTTTCAATAAGATCTAGCTATGGATCTAGACTTGGACTGCCCACTTAGAATTTGAAACTCACACCGAAAATATTTTTTATTTGACAATAATTATTCAGATATATTTCACTTCTCTTAATATTTCAACTTCGAAGGCAAATTCAGCTGCGCTAAATAAATTAGGAATATTAATTTTTTGTTTGTTTTTTCAAGAAATTACATTTCCATATCATTAATGAATATTATGATAAATGAATTCATTGGGTGTTATATTATCAGGTAGCCTACAAGCCCTCAGGAGAGGAGTTTTTTAAATCTTGAGGAATTTGTAATTTTTTATCTAAAAATAAAATACATAAAGAGAATTATAGAATTTTTTGGTCCGCGGGGGGGGGGGGAGGACATACTAATTTGCTCCTGATTCTAGAATGTTTTCAAACTTTTAATAAAAGGAATAAATTTTTTTTTTTCAGATAGTCCTTGAACTTATGAGACAATATTTCTCCGACTCAATCTCCAGATGATGAATTTTACCTAAACAGTCATCATCATACAGAACAAGACTTATATAAAAAGTTGGAGGGGTTATTATTACTTTATACACGAATAATGAAGGACATTACTCTTCGAGTCAGCTGGTAATTTTTTATCTTAAATTAATTTTCAATAAAACAAATTTGACTTTCTATTGCCTATATTATATTACTTTCTCTTACCTATGTATATATGTAATATATATATAGAGAGAAAGTATTGGTTTCATGTTAAAAATTCGATGTCGAGATTTTGATGGATCTTCACGTTTTGAGGTCCCCTGAATCCAAAAAAGTGGTTTTCGCGACATGGTCTGTCTGTGGGTGGGTGGGTGGGTGGGTGGGTGTGTGTTCAATTTTAAGGATGAAGGAATTGAGCTATGAGGCTGAAATTTTATATTTAAGTTAAACACCCCCCGGGACCGGAAAAATAAGCTTTTAATCAAAATCGGCCAAAGATTACTAGTACTTTACTGATGCACTTTTTCAGTTTTTTTCGATTTTCTCAAAATTTGCTCCAACGATTTTTTTTAAAATTCAAAAATCAATTATTTTTCAGATGCTCTTTCAAATGTATATTCTCATTTTGCAATTGAAATCTTATGAAGACCACTTTACTCTTGTATTTCATAGGGAAGATAGGAGAAATGGTTGCCATAGTAACAAAATATAAATATTTTCCCATACTTATAAATTTTACATCTGAATTCATATGTTTCGTACTGTCGGGAACTAAATATATGTAAACACAAAAAATCTGGTGTGACAAGCACAGTACACAACTTTCGATTACCGAAGGTAAGAGAAAGTTGTGTGCTGTGCGCCAGTCACACCAGATTTTTTTTATTATAGAAAGCATTGCGTTTTTTACTTTCTCGTACCCTATATGAAATATATAGAGAGAGAAAGTATTGCGATCATGTCAAAAATTCGATGTCGAGATTTTGATGGATATACATGTTTTGAGGTCCCTTGAGTCCAAAAAAGTGGGTCCCGCAAATTGGTCTGTGTGTGTGTGTGTGTGTGTGTGGACAGCATGAAGGAGTTGAGCTACCGGATTGAAATTTTATATTTAACTTAGGTACCTTTGAAGAATCTCAAAATAAGCTTTTGAACAAAATCGGCCAAAAAGTACTAGTACTTTACTGATGTACTTTTTCAGTTTTTTTCGATTTTCTCAAAATTCCCTCCAAGGATTTTTTTTTAAATTCATAAATCAACTATGTTTTAGATTCTCTTTAAAATGTATATTCTCATTTTGCCGTTGAAATCTTCTGAAGACCACTTTACTCTTGTTCTTCATAGGAAAGATAGAAATGGTTGCTATGGTAACCGAATTTAAATCTTTTTCTTTTTATTAGATTAAAAAATCAATTATTATTTAAATTCCCATTTATTTTTATTTTATTTGTGTCTTTAATTGTTTCAAAGAAAACATCTCTCTCTCTCTCTCACTTGCAAACATTATCGTCTCTCTCTACTCTTTTTAAATTCCCTTTCCACCTTATCTTCGCATAGGAACAATGTTAATTTCCTATAGGGATTTGTATGTTAATTTCGATTCAAAAGGGGGTCGGTCCCCTTTGGAACTTTTAGGCATTTAAAATTTTTTTTCCAATTCTTATGAAATTTTGTATTTATTTACGAATCTATATTGTGTATAAAATGTCCAAATATGAGATTAAAATTTTGAAAAATAACCATAGTTTATTTGAAGCAGTCAACATTTAAAATGCAAGTTTGAAACTAAGGTGCTATCGGAAACTAAATATATCTCGACACAAAAAATCTGGTGTGACCAGCACGGTGCACAACTTTCTCATACCGAAGTTGTGTGCTGTGCGCCAGTCACACCAGATTTTTTTATATAAGCTGAAATAGTATTTTAGTGAAATTATCCAAAAATGTATTACATTTTATTAATTACTGTCGTTTTCTTTTCTTTCAGTTCCCGATCTACTTTCATGAGATTGATTTGACTTCTGCCCTCTCTTCTGGAGTAACAAGTGAACCTCGCTTCTGCTGCAACAATTCTTCTCGAGTAGCAACTGATCTTCTCTTCTAGTCTTTCTACTGAGCCTCTCTTCTCAAGGAACTTGAAGTAAGGCCAGCGATTATATTAAAGGAGACTCAGATTTTTTACAGCTTTACTAGAGTTGAGCTCTTAAATTTTTACAGTCAAAAAGAGTCAAGTGATATTCTTTTAGAAATTATTAATAACAGCGCTAGTTTGATGTCAAAATTAATATCGATATGATATTTAGGCCAATCTTAAAAATTTGAAAAAATATTATAAACCATATAGTTGGTGATACTTTTTTCAAATTTCTAATAAAGGAACAATATATCATTACAATATTATGTTCTTTAAATTAGATTAACTTCAAACTATGTCCTCTTATTAAATTTTTCCAAAAAAATCACCAAACTTAAGTTGACTGATGACAATTTTAGTTCTTCAACTCAAGTATATCTGTCATGTAAGATGACAAAAAAAAAAAAAAAAAAAACTTAAATTCACAACAATAATAATTTACAATCAAAGGTAAACTTAAAAAGTTTAATATTTAAAAATAAAATTTTTTTAGATTTTGATCAATAGTTGAGAATTCGCTCATATACACACACACTCACACACATATATTATGTAAGTCATGTGGTTCCCAACTTATTTTCAATTATAAACCGTTATTTATTCACTTTTGTATTCATAAAACGGATAAACGAAAAACGATTAACATTTTCAAAAACAAATTATGATTCTATTACTTTAATAATAAAAATAATTAAGAAATTTTCATTTTTCTTCTGAACGGGAATATCTTAAATTTTTTCATATTTGCACTTGTCCATCGTGATGTTGTAATTTATATTTAAATTACAAAAAAAAAAAAAAAAAATGAAATAAATAATAAAAATAAATTTAATTTTTATATAAAAAAGAACATCTCGTGGTGCAATTGTAATGCGCGGTGGTTGAGAACCCTGATTTGCAACTTGGTTATTTTCATTTTTTTACTATATTCTTTTATTAAAGTTCATTTATTTATAATTAGAATTTCACCATTTACCTAAAACTACTAATTTCTCTAAATAAACTATGTAGATTTCTGTTTTTTTTCCCGAATCATTCTTATACCGTGTGATTTTTTTTATATATAAATAAAATAAAAATTGTAATAAATAAAGAAAAAAAAATCAATTTATATATAAAAAAACAAAATTTAGATATTTGAAAATTTTATAAAAATTGATTATAAAATTCAATTTTCAGTTCAAATGAAGTTTAAAGATGAAAATAACTCTCTCAATCCTCTACCTCCCTACCCTTCCTCTCAAACACTCACACACACATAGGTATTTTAGGCCCCAAACTCTCTTCCTCTTTAGGTTAGGTTTCCTTGCTGCCTTTCTGCGAGACATGCTGCGAGATCACCAAGTCGTCATGTTATAAGGTGTGTTCTGCCATTCTGGCAAGCATTTAGCTAATAGGTAATGAAGAAAGGGTGGGTTTTTAGCTTCAGGGCTTCTCTTTCAGTGTATTCTTCGAGCGATTCGATGGAAATGGAGGATGGAAATGAAACAAGGTATTTACATGCCCTCTCTATAGGAGTAGGAATGGACATAAGGTCCATTTAGATTTTTTAATTCTTTATTTACAAACTAAAAATTATATTTTGAATCAAATATTCAAATTAAAGAAATTTCATCAAAAAAGTTAAGCAAATTAATTAATTGATGCAGCCATTTTTAAACTACACATACATATAATAAAGCTTATAATATCAATATAAACACAAAAATCAAAACTAAACAATTTTACTACAAAATGTATTAATTGGCTGCAAATATTTTTACCAATCTGAGTCTCCTCTTTATTTTTAATAAGCAGATCTTGTCATCAATGATGAAGGGGACGGTTTCTATAAATTAAACTGTTTAATTTTCAAAATTTGTTTTTAGACTTGTTAAAATTTGTTTTTGTCAATTTTTAATTTCGAAGTGTTTTTTTTTTTTCAACTCCTAAATCCCCTCAGATCCGCTTATTTTTATTATTTTTATTAATGCTTGCGAAAAACGAGTAAAGCCAAGAAGTCTAAAAAAAATCTGGTGTGACTGGCGCACAGCACACAACTTTCTCTTACCTTCGGTAATCGAAAGTTGTGTACTGTGCTTGTCACACCAGATTTTTTGTGTCGACATAGATTTAGTTCCCGGCAGTAGGGAATATTTGAATTCAGATGTAAAATTTATAAGTATGGGAAAATATTTATATTTTGTTACCATGGCAACCATTTCTCCTATCTTTCCTATGAAGCACAAGAGTAAAGTGTGCTTCAAACAATTTTGAGGGCAAAACGAGAATATACATTTGAAAGAGCATCTAAAAAATAATTGATTTTTGAATTTTAATCAAAATCGTTAGAGCGAATTTTGAGAAAATCGAAAAAAACTGAAAAAGTACATCAGTAAAGTACTAGTACTCTTTGGCCGATTTTGATTAAAAGCTTATTTTTCCGGTCCCGGGGGCTGTTTAACTTAAATATAAAATTTCAACCTCCTAGCTCAATTCCTTCATGCTTAAAATTGAACACACACACACCCACCCACACACACACCCACCCACCCACCCACAGACAGACCATGTCGCGAAAACCACTTTTTTGGATTCAGGGGACCTCAAAACGTGAAGATCCATCAAAATCTCGACATCGAATTTTTGACATGAATCCAATACTTTCTCTCTATATATATATTACATATATACATAGGTAAGAGAAAGTAAAAATGGGAGTTTCAAAAAAAAAAGATTAAAAGATTACAAATTTAGAGATTCAGTACAAAAAATAATTTAATTTAATTTAATTTAAATTTAATAAAATTAATATTTTTTAATTTGTTTGAAAAATTTCTTCGAAAGTAGCTATCTTGTAAATGTAAAATGTTCAATTTTATAATTAATTAATAATTTGGTTTATATATAATAACTCCATTGTCTCTTTACTCTTCTTCCGCAAGCAATATTTATATAAGTAAAAATTGTAAAAAGCAAAATAAAAATTAAATTTATGCAAAAAATTTTTCTTATTATATCAACGAAATCAAATTTTATTTTTTCTCTATTTATTAAAACTTTAAAATGTCAATGAATCTACTGTATTTTTTTATTCTGCTTTATTATTTCAATTGTTGTTAGAATTAAGGGACATTAATTTTTTGTAAATATTTTTTGTAAACTTGAGCTCTCTCGGAATTCCGTTCGCTAGAAAATCAGCATGCAATCAAAAATCACTGTTTACCCCCGTTAGGAAGTCTAGAGTTTGGAAGGAAGAGACGAGTTCTTGTTTTTTATTTTTTTTTTTATTTTTAATATAACTCAAAAACCGAAACTTGTCATGCTTCATTAGATTCTTGATTCTGATCACATTGATTTCGAACAGCAAGTGAATATAAAGATTCTCTTGTGGAGAGTAATAACAACCTTTCGATAAATGATTAATAGATTTAGGCAGGTATTTCATCATCAGTACTCAGTTCAGTTCGGATCCTTGTGTTAAGATGATAAGTCCAATGAAAATACAACAAGTTTCTTCTATTCGAACAAAATTAATTAGGCCTTAGGCCAATGAAAGTTCTTTTCGGCCAAAATTAAATGCATGTCTTTCGATTTTTATTATATTAGGGAATGATAGAGGTGAGGGGGATCACTCTCCCCGGGCGCAATAATATCTAAACATAGGTCCCTTTAGCTTAGCTTCACTTAAACAACAATGATATTTGAATTTGGGAGAGTGGTCACACTTAATGAATATGCAATTTTTGCACTTCTAAAGCTTTTTTTTAAGATCTTTATGATCTTTCTTTTCTGATTTTTATGCATTTTATGCGAAGAATAAAAAGGAAGAATTGTGAGTGAAGTACGAACATTCATTATTCGAAGACTATGAAGAGCAAGAATACATATCAACAAAGGCATACTCTATGAAGATCAACAATACTTTATGAAGAAGACGCCTCAACCTCTTCAAGAGAAGCTTAAATGTGTGAATTTGTGTTGTATATTTAAAATGTAAAAACTATGTATAAACTATTAAAAAAAAATAAATGTTTCCCATTTTATTTTTCAGCCGAGGATGTCAACTTGTATTCATAATTAATTCATCAAAAGAGAATTAATTTTGAATACGAGTTTTTTATTTAACATTTTGAGATTTTTTTGTTTAGATAGTAAGCGGCACCATAATAGCACAAACCAACACCTGAATGGATTTCTTCGAATGAATTTTGCCAACTTATTATGGTGCATCTTTATGAAAAAGTAATTATCTTTTTCTTATTTTTAATAGTAAGCTATAGTCCTTGATATGGATTTTTTTTTTTTAGAATAAAAAAATTCACACTTTTTTCTCATTCACACTCACACTAACACACACATATTCACACACAGTAGCGTATCCAGGTGGGGGCGAAGGGGGGCTTTTCAAGCTTTTGGCGCCCCCTCGCGCATCCCCTTTTTCCCAAAATCTCCGGCATTTTTTTTGTAATTTCATAATAAATTCATTTTATATCACAAAACCGGAGAAAAATTACAAAAAAAAGCTCGAAAGAGATTTGAATACTAAAAAAAAAAGGTCGAACGAAAAACGGCACCCCAGTTGAGCTTCGCCCCCTTCGCCCTCAAAGCTACGCCGCTGATTACATCATATGAGATAACGCACATTGAATAGATATAGAAAGGGGATCTAAAAAATAAGTGATTTATGAATCTTAATCAAAATCGTTTGAGCAAATTTTGCGAAAATAAAAAAAAAAAAAAAAAAAAAAAAAAAAACAGAAAAAGTAGGCTACATTAGAAAAGTACTAGTAGGTCTCTCGGACGGGGAGGGAATGCAAGGGAACTATAGTGGGGCGTTTCTTATTGGAAAATATTGTGTCAACATATGTAAACTTTTAAAAAATATCCTTTTATTCCTAATGCCTCAACCACACATGATTCATCCTTTTTTCTCACTTTGTGCAATGGATATAATTTTCAATAGAGGCTTTATTCTTTTTTTTTCATCATCTTTTTTTCTTTTAACTATATAGCTACAGTATAAAAAGAGTATTGTCAAAGCATTGAATATAGAGATTTCACATTAAATACATTTTGAGGTAAAAATCGCCCAAAATAGATATTGTTGAACTTTACAGATTGTCTTTTCTCCAATTTTTTGAAAATTCGTTCTTATAATTATGAAAATTCATAAAAGAGGCGTCATTTGGGAGAGGGGGAGGCATGGGGGCATTTGCCCCTCCTCCCCAAGAGGTCTGATTTTTTAAAAAAGTTATATTATTCTAAATAAAATATTTCAAAATATATCTACGTGTATATAAACTGTAAAAAATTAAAAAATTAATTAAATTAAATATCTTTTGGCCAAATTTGAGATACCTATTCGTAAATAAATTTTAAGAAAAAAAAGATTGCCCCCCCCCAACTAGAAAAATTTGAAATGGATCTAGGGATTCATAACATTATTTTTTTAATTATGTACAGGGCTACTTAATAATACGGCCCCCTCCACCCTAAAAGTTTTTTTTTTTTTAAATTTGTAGGCCCCCTTAGAAAAAAAATTTCAAGAAAATGATATTTTTTACTTTTTTTATTGAAATTTTTACCATGAAAATTATTTTTTATTAGAATTTTAAGGATGGAGAGCAAAGGGATATAGCTCCCCCTCCCCCCCCCCCCTCCCCCTGTCTGCGGCCCTGATTATGTACTAATGTAAATATATTAATCCTTTTCCATAAAAGTATTTGGAGCACTCATTATACTTTTACTTTTTATAAATATTTTGTTTGATAACAAACAAGATTTTTTAAGAAGCGCAGATTGACGCACAATATAAAATTTCTGTTCTTATAAAAAAAGACTTTTAAAATAAAATCTGATAGGGACCGACAGTAGAAGAAATGCTACCCTGCTTAAACAAACTTCAACAATAAAAGTTTTTGTAAAAAAATTTTTTCCATTTTTTTTGCAACACGAATAAATAGATCTCATAAACTATTTAATTTTTATTAAACACATTTATATAATATCAGATTTATTAATTATTATTCCCTGAGAAAATGACAAGCACAACAGATGGTGTCATCGAGCAAATGAATCTGAAGGTACGGGCGATGATTTTTGAGTTGCTAAATTCTTGGGGGGTGGGTGAATTAAAAGAGGTGGCTGAATGAATGGGAATATTGATTGCAGTGATGTCGTCACTGTGACGTCAGAGGCCGCTGCCTGTGTGTCTGCACTCTAGTGGTGGGGAGAGGCAAATGTAGGTCGGCCAATAGGAGGACTCCGGCCTGGTCACGTGGTGTTTGTTGTTATCTGTCAGCTGAGCAGAGATCGAACGCCGGCCGGCAACCAGTCAGCTGTGCGCCGCATAGGCATAAACGTTATGTTTAGAGATGTCGACCGGAAAACGTATAGCGAAACGTTCCATAATAGGGACACGGGTGTGTGCCCGTAAACAAGACGGGCTTTTTTATTCAGGTGTGATATGTGACGTGAAAACGGCCACATTGGCCGGCGAGGCTAACATTTATACCGTACGATTTTTAACTAGCCGACCGGCAACTACACAAACCTATACGAGCAATGATTTAGTCGGTCCCGGGTTTAAATCACCGTCTCAGTTTCAACTCCTTCCTGGACAACAAGTGTTCGTCACACACAATGGCCGTGAGGTGACTGGCCATATCAAAAAGGACCCAGTGGCCGATGGAGTTCTCATCGAGCTCGTCACTCCCAATCAAGTAAACAGATTATTTATTTATTCACCCGACACCTGTTACTGCTCAATCGAGGTCATTTCATTTTCGAGGACACTCCGCTTTCTTTGTTTCTTTATTTATCTTCAAACCCACTCTCTTTGATTATTGATTATGCCATTTTTTAGGTCATAACAGAATCATCACATAATCTATTCAGAACGGAAACATTATTTAAACACTAACGTCATTTGGGTAGGAATGTCAATGCACATTCCATTTTTTTCATTCTTTTGTACAAACTCTCTCTTAATTTATGACAATAAGCTTACTAACAAGTAATTTGTTTGTTTTATTTTCACTAATAAAAACATTGAACTAATTTGTTTGAAATCTAAAAGAAGGTGAAATCTTGTTTTGTAATCTGATTAGACTATTCTCTTCTTAAATTGTTCTGAAGGTCTCAGGCAATATTTTCTTTCTTCTATTCATCAAAATTGTTATTTTTAGCATTTATTCGCACTACTTATTAACATTTGGAAAAAAATCCATTACATTTTTCTAAAAAGATATCTGTAAATATCTTCAGTCGTCATTGCCAAAAAAACTTTAATATTCTTTTATAGCATAATCTATTGAGTAACATATTTGTTACGTTATATGATTTGTTTGTAATAACGAATAACCAGAAATGTAATGTATTATTATGTATGTCAGCGTGACATTTCGCCGGCCGGCTTCTCTCTTTCTCTCAATATAGCCTTGCCTTGTTTGCCTTGGTCTCCCTCCCTCTCTTTACATATTCTCTCTCTCCCTACCTCTCTCCCTCTCCCTCTCTCATTCGTTGTGACGTAACTAAGATAGTGACAAAATGGTAGACCTTTGCTGAAAAAAAGGTGCGTTTTCTCAATATACCTGTTCGAGAATTAGGAAAAATTTTTAACTCGTTTAAGTTGGCAAAACGTCAGATCAGCCTTGATTATAGAGATTGGAGTGGGGGGAAAGAGAGACGAAAAACTTCCTGACTTGCGCACTCTCCTATCTTGTTTACATACAATAAGAACTCGAATCAAAATGCAATAAACTTTTTTATAATGCGATTAGTCTGAGTAATATTAGTTTCGCTTTCACCAACATTTAATATAATTACCAGTAAAAATAAATTAATGAATTTTTACTATATAAAGTACAAGTCGTAAAGTCCGCCTTTGAGGCAACGCCCCCCTGGACCCCCTTCTCACCTTCGTCAAGCAAATGCGAATTTTTAAAGTTTTAAATTTCCCTCTCTGAATTGAAGTTTTGAATTTCTCTCTCTAACTTCACTTTCTTTTTCTCTGGCCAATCAGCGCCCTGACAGGCACATACATACTACACACAGGAAGTCAGCGGCTAGCGCTTTATATATAGTAATGATAATGATGATAATATAAAAAAAAATTGGATTTTATACTTTTTTATTATTTATTCATTTGCTCTTGAAACTTATTTAAAATAAAATAAAATAGGTATTTTGAATACATTTCTAGCCCTCGGGAAATCGATGTCGAGATTTTGATGGAAATAGGGCGGACATGTTTGGAGTCCAAAAAAGTTCCGCAAAATGGTCTGTCTGAGAACAGAATATAAATATTTTCCCATATTTGGACCATGTTTTTATGCATAAAGGAACGAAGCACCATAATGATCGAAATTGAGATTAGACCGTCTTGTAGGGAAAAAGATCTACCTCTTTATTTAAATCACAACATTCTTACTCTGTGCACTTGTATAAAACAAGAATAAAAATCATTGCCATTGGTTTTGTTTACAAATGTGCGAATGAAAAGCCCACTATCTTATATGTCGACACAAAAAACCTGGTGTGACAAGCTCAGAACACAACTTTCAATTACCGAAGGTAAGAGAAAGTTGTGTGCTGTCCCAAAGCAGATTTTTACTTCTGGAGATTTCGTGTAACTCCTTTTGGTATATATTCATGCACTGGTTTCTTATCACATTCCTATATTTTCTTAAAATTAACCATCTAGTTAAAGGCGCACCTTCCTAATCTTTTGAACATGAAAGACAAAATGGCGTCTGAAAATATTGCGCCAATATTCATAAAATTAAAGATAATTAACTATATATTTTCTCAAGTAGAAGAGAAACTAGGTCTTTTATGAAAACAACGGTTTGTATGGTTGAGAAGTCACATAGTTTTAACCTAGCAATAATACATAAAATATGCTAAGTGCGTAACGCTTGGCAAACCTCTCTTTCTCTCTCTCTTTTCCTACCTCCTACTACCCACTACCAATCAACAAACAAGCCTACCAAAAACGTTAAACTCCGTTAGGATAACATCCTTTATCCCAACTTGATGATGATGATGAGAGTGAAATAGAAACAAAATGGCTAAGTACCGTTTTTTTTTAAACAAAAAAAATTCCCTAAACGCTTTTGAAATGTACCATCATGTTTATTCATTAATTTTTTAATTAAAAATCATCTTTCATAATCAAACCAGTCAGCCTATTACATCTGGGGAACAATTTAATTGTTTATGAATTTAATTAGGATTTGAATAAATATTTTTTTTTTTTTAATGAAATTCGCACTTTCCCAGATTAAAAAAAAAAAAAAATATTTTTATGAGCTCCGCCTCTTGATACGCGTTTTAGTTTATCACTCTGAATAATAATGCGACTTCAAGTTTGATATAAATATTTCGAAACTCATTTGCATTAGTTTTGAATTGTCGATATATGCTCTGATTTTTTTTATGATAGGCAACTATTTGTTAAAAAAAAAGTTTTATTTTTAGTAGTATGGGAGCTTTAGGTATGTATTGATATATATTTTTAAAAATCTGGCGTGACTGTCGCACAGCACACAACTTTCTCTTACCTTCAGGAATCGAAAGTTGTGTCCTGTGCTTGACACACCAGATTTTTCGTGTCGACATATATTTAGTTTCCAACAGGACCGTTCATTTGAATTTCAAGATGTAAATTTTTTTTTTTTCAAACATTCAGTTTTTTCTCATTCACACAGTCTTTTCGGCAACTTAAGCCATTTAAGACTTTAGACGATAACCGTTGTATTGAAAATATCTATTGGAGGTTCTGGCATGTAAAATTTATAAGTAGATGGGAAAATATTTATATTTTGTTACCATGGCAACCATTTCTCCTATCAAAAATAAGATGATGACTCTAGAAAACTTACTAGGCTGGTTTTTACTTTCTCTTACCCTATATATGAAATATATATAGAGAGAAAGTATTGTTTGGTTTTTTTGTTGTTACATATTCTCCTAATCTTTAATTTATTTAACCTCAACAGATAAACTTCAATCATTTAATATTCAAAGAAATTTTTTCTGCTAGCTAATTTATTTTAAAAATTGACATACCCACATGATTTTATTTTAGAACCGAAAAAATAGGTCATCATTATCAAATGATTTTGGTCGGTTTCGTAATAAAATCGTGTGTGTGTAAATTTATGTTCTTATATTTTAGTTTAAAGTATGAAAATAATTGTTCATTTATTTATTGACAAGTCAGTCAATTCATTCAAATAAACACGTCATGCGAATTAAGTTTACTTTCTCACACTTTTATATGAAATATCAATAGAAATGAAAGTTAAAATTTGCCTCCTTTTTTTGAAGGCACTCAGATCCCTAGGACCAGAAAATATCTAAATTCTTATACCAGAACTTCTTCTGTCCTATTCCTAATCCCGCGATGTGCGGCTGGCTAGGTATCAAGAGATAGCATTAAATACATACAGTTTATTACTTTTTCTTACCTCTATATATGTTAATATATATAATTAATATCTAAATTCATGTCGTTTAATATACACGTTTTGAGGTCCCCTGAATCAAAAAAAGTGGTTTTCGCAACATGGTCTGTGTCTGTATATGTGTGTCTGTGAACAAAATATCTCAAAAACGAAAAGAGCTAGGAGGTTGAAATTTTATATTTAAGTTAGGTACCCCCCTCCCTGGGACGTAACACGAAGCTTTTGAACAAAATCGGCCAAAAAAGCACTAATACTTTACTGAGGTACTTTTTTTAGTTTTTATCGATTTTCTCAAAATTCGCTCTAACGATTTTGATTAAAATTCAAAAATCAATTATTTTTTAGATGCTCTTTCAAATAAATATTCACATTTTGCTCTAAAAATCGAAGCACCCTTTACTATTTTTTTTTTTTTTTAACACTCGCATTTTTTTCTCATTTACTCTCACATTCACACAGTCTTTTCGGAAACTTAGGCCATTTAAGACTTTTACGATAACCGTTATTTAATAATATATTTATTTCATTTTGGTATCCAAATGGCTTAATTAAAATCATCGGACTGCCTGGGGTCCGAACCCGCGACGTTTGGTATACGAGGTTAGCACGCTAACCTCTACACCAAGCCCCGAGGGCACCCTTTACTCTTGTACTTCATAGGAAAGATGGGAGAAATGGTTGCCATGGTAACAAAATATAAATATTTTCCCATGTTAATAAATTTTACATCTTGAATTTTAATACGTATCAACAGAACACTATATCTCGACATAAAAAAAAACTGGCGTGACAAGCACAGCACACTAGATTTTTCATTTCAGACATTTACTTTTATCAAATATTTTTTCATTAGGGAAAATTTGCTGATTCAGATTATTGAACTTAAATATTCTTTATTATATAAGAGAATTAATGTCCTGGGCATTAATGATTAAGATTTATTTCGCTACATCAAAATGAATAAAACATTGTATTATTATTGAATTAAGAAAAAGAGAGTGAACTCATAAGCAATTGACAAAGAGAGAGTTGAAGAAGAATGATATTTAAATGATGAGAAATTAGACAACTTTTTTATAATAATTTATTCAAATTGTCAGGACTTAAAATTCAATTGCAACTTTTTTTTAATTTAAAGACTACTGATATCACGTTTAATGTGATATTCTAATGTGCGAAACTTGTACTAACAGGCTGATGTTTTCGATGCAAACACTATTTGTTTATTTTTTTTTTTTCTTAAAACAAAGACCTTGATCAGTCACGCATTTAATATAATTGAATAAAAAAAGATCGAATCCTCTTTATAACGGGATAAAAATGTTCAGAAAATCACAAAAAAAAATTCAATTTCTATTTCCTAATTTTTCCAAATAATTTCGGAATCATGTTCCCATAATGTAGTAAGATTACATTATTGCACTTAGTGGATGCAAATAAGAGCTTAATATTGGACGTATTCTTTATTATGTAAGAGAATTAAAATAAAAAAAAAGAATAAAGACAATCGTTTCTTTTGAAATTGTGCCAAAAATCAACTGACCTAAGACAAGATTTGACAGGAATTGGTTTCTTTGACTTGTTAATAAAAAGCAGCATAAAAGCATACTATTATAAACCTATATAATAAAGTAATAGGAAAGTAATTTGATCGTAAAAAATATAACCCCTCCTCCAAGTGTTCAAAAATTTGATATGAAATAAACCTTTGATAAACTTGAACCTAGGGTTATCATAGAGAAACCTGAAATTTTTTTAAATCTCTTTGAATTTTTTTTTTTGTAACATATCCCCAGGGCGTTCGAATTTTTTTAAGGCACTTGGATGCTCAGGCCATTTTGACTTTGGAGTTTCATATTAAACAAGTATCGATGCAGGGGCGGATTAAAGGGGGGGCGAGGGGGCGATCGCCCCCCCCGAGAAGAAATTCACAATGTTATAAAAACTAGTAATCTAAAGAAATTATGATTTCCGGGCTTTAATTTCAATTGAATTTGTTACCAATCAATTTAAATAAATAGGAAAGGAGTCTAAATGGCCATAGATGCCCACAAAGTCCTTAAATAAAAAATAAAAAAAAAAAACCGCCCCCCGACAAAATTGCATTAATCCGCCACTGTATCGATGGGTTTTGGTGGAGTTCAACTTTCTTGTTTCTGTAGGGCTACCTATCCAGCAGATTCAGCAGAGCTTGGCGTTTGTTAGTGATCGAATTTTCATCAAGATACATTTTCATTAAGATCTTTCTAAAAAAATCGTTCCCTTTTCCTTTCAACATGCAAGGCCCTCTGTGCATTTTTCAGTTCAGGGGCGTATTTCCAAAGGGGCGGCCTAGGGCGGCAATTTGTGAAAAACTGCTTATTTATATACGAAATAAATTTAATACAAACCACATAAACTTAGTATGTCTCACTGAAAAGTATTTGATGTTCAAAAGGTATAAGTAATCAGACTTCCACCGGCGTGTTAGGGTAGTTGAAGGAAAGGGGGAGGGTCGGCAAGAGTCTCCTGCCTAGGGGCGGCAAATTCCTAAATCTACCCTTGCTTCAGCTTAGAGGATCCAATATGAATATAGTAGTGAGAGAATCATTTCTCAGCTAACACAAACTCGTAGTATCCTCTTCTACAAAATTTAGGCGAGCCATTTCGAAGGTTGCATAGAATCTCTCTTCCTGCAAAAATATCTTTTCTCATCAACTTTTCCGGGGTTGGGAGGGGGTTGTTCAACACGCTTGTTTTTTGGGACTGCTTTCCAACATTCAACCGTTTAACAGTACCGATCTTGGCAGCTATTTTCTGTTGCCAGGCTCGCCGGTTTTCGTTTTTTTTTTTTTTTTTTTTTTATTTACATTCGACATCAATATGCAAGTGAAATAAAATTTCCTGCTATAAAACATTAAAGTTCTCAATGGACATAGACTTTCTCTGCTTTAATACCATAATCAGGGAAGTAAAAAAAAATCCCGGGTTACTTTTGTCATTGCTCACGTGTTAACTTACAATAAAGAAAGGAATTCTTATTGCATCTTTATTTCCAAGGACATTTGTCCATTATAACTTATATACCTTTATTGTAAAGAGTGATCTCATAAATGGACCTCATGTCCGTCTGCACGTCCACAATCTCTCAGTTTTTAAGTGCATGCTTATACAAATTAAAAAAAAAATGTTGCCTCTTAGTCTGAATCTTTTGTATTCATTACTCATCTTGAGATGAGTATTATTGCATAGGCCGGTGGATCGAAGGTTCAACTGTGTCATAGTGGGGTTTGAACCTTGGATGGGTGACCGTCAAGAAGAAACATGTCAAGGCCATTCGCAGCCACCACTTCTAATTAAAGCCGTATGTCTTAAATAAATAATCCTCTTCCATATTTAGTCACTTGGCTTTCTCCGCATTAGTTTTTATATTCATTAATAAATTCATATAGAATAGTATAAAATAAAGTTTTTAAAACAAGCACATTTTCGAGTTACCTAATTATTGTATTGACTAGCCGCGCCGCCCCCCTGGACCCCCCAGCCGCTGGCTCGGGCCCGCCTGCGGCGGACCCTCGCCCTTTCTTAATTATAAAAAGAAAATTATTATTACTACGTATTCCAATCCAGTGCCTGCTTGAGGATTTGTTTACCTTCATAGAATACACAACTGCAAAGAATACTTAAATATTTCTCTATACATTTCCTATGGGAGAAATCGTAACTTTAAGAATTAATAACTCGAAAAGTTATAGGAATTTCGGGACCCGAGTATTTTTCCGGGACTCTCCATAACGTCCTCTATAAGACTGCGATATTTCATTTAAAAATTCCAACGGGAAGTTGGTCAAACAGAGCGTGACAGACGGACAGACAGACGGACGGACGGACGGACGGACGGACGGACGGACAGACAGACAGACGGACACTCCGCAATTATTATATATAGATATTATCTTACCAGCTTCACGGTCCGCCCTCCGGGAAAGTTTGTTGCTCTGTTTAGAATTTCAAATTCACAGTTAATTATTATTTTTTTTAAATTTCATCAATTCTTTTTTACTCGTTACCTATTATTGTAATTATGAATTTAAAAAATCTTTACAAGTTCAAATGATCAAAATCTGGTGTGACTGGCGCACAGCACACAACTTTCTCTTACCTTCTGTAATCGAAAGTTTTGTACTGTGCTTGTCACACCAGATTTTTTGTGTCGACATGTATTTAGTTTCCGACAGTAGGGTACAATTGAATTCAAGATGTAAAATTTATAAGTATGGGAAAATATTTATATTTTGATACCATGGCAACCATTTCTCCTATCTTTTCTATGGAGTACAAGAGTAAAGTGGTCTTCAGAAGATTTCAATCACAAAATGAGAATATACATTTTATAGAGAATCTAAAAAATAATTGATTTTTGAATTTTAAAAAAAATCGTTGGAGCAAATTTTGAGAAAATCGAAAAAAACTGAAAAAGTGAATCAGTAAAGTGCTAGTACTTTTTGGTCGATTTTGTTCAAAAGCTTCGTGTCACGTCCCATGGGGGTGCCTAACTTAAATATACAATTTCAACTTCCTAGCTCTTTTCGTTCTTGAGATATCTTGTTCACAGACACACAGACAGGCACACAGACACACACACACACACACACACACACACACACACAGACCATGTCGCGAAAACCACTTTTTTGGATTCAGGGGACCTCAAAACGTGAAGATCCATCAAAATCTCGACATCGAATTTTTGACATGAATCCAATACTTTCTCTCTATATATATATTACATATATACATAGGTAAGAGAAAGTAAAAAAACAACTCGAAATATAAACAACATTCATTTACCTTCTAAAGGTATGTTTCTATCCCTTTCTATAGACACAATCTGATAAT
The DNA here is from genome assembly GCA_023213315.1 of Euborellia annulipes. Classification (NCBI taxonomy): domain Eukaryota; kingdom Metazoa; phylum Arthropoda; class Insecta; order Dermaptera; family Anisolabididae; genus Euborellia; species Euborellia annulipes. The sequence continues at coordinate 1,666 of JAKCPI010000478.1, read as the reverse complement.
TTGTTATTTTTCTTTCACAGTCAATAATATAATCAAATCTCGATTTCGATATATTTATATCCGCCTGCATATACTATGGTAAAAATATGAATATCCTGTTTTTCTTATTACTAAATGACCCTGCCCTTTTCAAGGGCTTTCCTCTCATGTATGTAGGCTACTCATTTGTAACCTTGGATGCCAAGGAACCACCAATCAGGCCTCTCCCCACCCCATCATCAATTCCCTCTCTCTCACTCTCGCTTCTATTATGATTAATTATCTCTTGTTTTGTCTGAGATCTTATTTTCCTAGACATTTATCCTCTTTTCTCTGGAAATATAACACAGATTAGGGAGATAAATAAAAAAAATGGAAAGTTTTAGATCATTAAGAAAAAAATAATACGATTATATGCAGTAATATTGTCACATATTTATTATTAAATACCGTTGACTACCGCGAGACGTTCCACAAGCTTGTTTCTAGGGACCACCAATCCCAGATTTAGACGTAATTTGGCATAGCTTATCAGCAACGATCTTGGTGGCTGTTGTTCTACCCTGTTCCGAGGCTTTCCGGGCCATTAAAAATTAATCCTTGTAAATTTTATTCGAGGAATTTGTCTTATTTAGCTTATTAATTAATGCTCAGAGGCCCACGTCTTGTGGGTATGTGAATGGCGACTACGAACTACCCGAGCTGGGACAGGCAGTCCTTCAATTCTTTGTATGTCTGTCTCTTCCTTCCTCTTTTCAACGGGCGTCAGACCGTGCGACGGGCCGGCCTGTCCTATTTCTTCCGGTCGCAACCTTTCTTCTTCTTCCGCCGACAATGGCGAGGACAGAAGAAGAGCTTATTAATTAAAAAAAATAATTTTTGGTATTTTGGGAACATAATGAAAAATTAATCCCTTTATTTAAATTGAATTTACTTTAGGGGTGTATGTTGTGATTAAGGGGGGACGGAAAGTTTTGCAACTTTATTCTCTTTTTATTTATTATTATCCCCTTTCCCCTCCTCATCCATTCTCTTCAAATTTGAATAATATAAAAACTATGATTATTAATCACACCATATTTAAAATATTTTTTTTTTCATTAAAAAAAAAAAAAAAATTATCTTTCATTGAAGTGAGATCAAGTTTATTCGTTTTGACCTCTCAACAATCACTCGTTCGAGAACGTTCGTGAATGTTCGTTTTTATTCGGGTTTACGCAGGGGCGCCATGTTGCCTGTGTTAAACATACGGACTCTCCGCCTCAGTTAGTGTCATGGCGTCCATCCATAAACACCCACACTACGCAAAGGACGTGATCCTCATCGTCGTCGACAACATCTCACCTCAGTTCCTCCTAAGCTTTGATGTTGTTCCTTCTCTTATCCTTTGCTCCAACATCTTTTATATAAGGTATATACTATATTTTGGTGTCAATATTATAAAGAGAGAGAGAGATAAATAATTTGTTAGTTTTTATTTTTAATCTCTCTCTCTGTCTCTCTCTTGAATCTTTATGAAAGAAGGCAACACACAGTAGTACACTTTGATTCAAAAACAAATCTTTTCTATAAACTTCTAGTTTTATTTAATTTATAGATTAAAAAACATTTTCAGATGCCTATTGCTAAAGCACTTAATAATAGAAATATAATTTTAATAGCACGGCTATTAATAACAAAATAGAGC